>JAWZTI010001652.1:0-12118 GCA_039880955.1 Chlamydomonas urium | reverse complement strand
GAGGCAGCAAAGCCGGCCGCGGCGCCGGCGCCCGCTGCACACCCGGCGCCCGCTGCGGCATAGCGCGCGGGCTCCATAGAGGAGCAGCGGCTTAATGACATCGACCCCGCATCGCTCGTCGTGCGGGTGCTGGGCAAGATACCGTACGCCAGCACGCCGCACGGGACAGCCGCAAGGCTGCCGCTGCCGCCTGGCTGTCGTGGCAGGCACAGCTCTGTGATTTTGAACCGGCCCTGGCGGTAGTTGGTGGAGGCGGTTGCCTGCTGCATCAGCTGCTGCACCTCAGGCGTCAGGGCGTAGCCTAGGTCCGCTGCGTGGGGCGAGCTCACAGCCTGCAAGGAGCGGAGCAACACATGGGAGGCCGCAGGGGATGAAGGAGGAATTTGCAGGTGCAAGGTGCATGGGAAGCGCCTTGATGTTGTGTTGGCGACCGTGCCTGTGCCAGCACAGCACCCACGTGCAACCTGGCAAATTTCCTGACGAAGCACAGGCAGGGGCCGCTACACTCGGGGCACTCCCGCTGCTGCAAAAAGTCCTGCCATACAAAGCAAGCAGCTGCAATGCAAGCATGCCTGACCTTGTCGTCGTCATCATCATCCTCCACGTCCATGCCCCAGCTGCCCGCAGAGCTGCAGCCTGCCGCATGGCCCTCCAGGCAGGCGCCGCACTGCGCATGCCGCGCTTCCCCAGCAACTGGCGACGGCTGCACGGCTGCTGCTTGGAACGGGCTGCCGCCGCACGCCCCAGCCGTGCCGGTGGCTGCCGACGAGTGCGGCCACAGGGGCGCCGTGTGGGTGTGTGCGGCTGCTGACGAGGCAGCGCTCATGCAGGGCGGCAGGAGCGTGAGCTCAAACGCGGGGGCACCGCCGTGACGGTCGTTGGCCTGGGCGTCGGCCATGCCATGCATGGTGGCGTGCGGGGCGAAGGTGCTGCCTGACAGGAGGTTGCCGCCTGCCGCTAGGGCGCCAGCGGTCGCGGTGCGGGCCAGCTGCGAGTGCAGCTCCCCGTGCGGCGTAGGGGCTGCGCTGACGGGCGACGTCGGCGGCAGCCTCGCGTCTGCTGCATGCATTGCAAAGGGGTGCGCGGACGCAGGCGCACCGGCGACGTTGCCAGCAGCGTGCGCGAGCAGCCCGTCTTCAGCGGCGTGGCCGCGCAGCGGCGCCCACTGGGGTGAGCGCTGCCAGTGCAACAGGCTGGCGGGCGTGCTGCCGCCGCTGCTGCCACGGTCGTGGCCCTCCAGCACGCGGGTACCTGCACAGCCACTGCGCTCAAACTCAAACCACGACCGGCCTGCACCGTCATGCGACGCCTGGCAGCTGATGGCTGGCAGCGGCTTGCCCACCCATGGCACCCCTGCAGACGGTTCAACATGCGACAGCCTGTGCATGTCAGGCGCCATGGGAGGCAGCCCGGAGCAGGAGGCCGGCCGCGGGGAGATGTCCAGGCGCGTCGCTGCCTCGCCACCAAAGCGGCTTGTGAAATAACCGACGCCAGTGGCCGCTGCAGGGCCACGGCCGAGCGGCGAGCGAGCGTGCAGCCCTGGGGGACTGCCCATTGGCTGCGGGGCGCTCAGGCCTGGCAGCAGCGGCGCCAGCAGCCCACCCGGCGACCCTACCGCCGCGGCGTGACGCCGCTGGTACAGCGAGCTGCTTTCCGGGTGCCACTCTGACAGGCTGGCGGGTCCCTCGCCCATGCCCTCCTCAAAGTCGGCAGCGTGTGCCATCGGCTGATCCCGGCGGGACTGCGGCACGCTGCGGGGCTGTGATGGAGCCAGGGGCTGCCCTGGATGCAGCAGGGGCTGCGACTCTTGCCACTGCTGCTGCTGTTGCCTTTGCTGGCTGCCAAGCTCCAGCTGCACCCCCTTCCGCTCCGCGGCATCCTGTTGTGGGACATCCTGCATGCCAGCAGGCACTGTAACTGCACCTGAACATGCAACAGGCCCGTCCCTGGCTGCATTGCCGCGCATGGACAGAATAGAACCAGGGGGGGGCAACAGCTGCAAGCTCAGCGCCAACGCCTCGTCCTCATGCCGCTGCTGCTCCCGGCGCTGGTTCACAAGTGTCAGCAGGTGTGAGGGCCGGCTCTGCCACTGAGAGAAGCTACATGGCACGACCTCCGCCTCTGCCTCTGCCCCTTGCGCATCGGCGCCATGCTCGCCGTGGCCCTCGTAGCCTTCAGCATGCCCCGCCTGCATGCCCAGTGACCCAGCCGGCACAGCTGCTGTGGCTGGTGCCGCACTCATGCTCGCCAAGGGGGAGCTGTCATACGCAAAGTCCATGCCGTCACCGCTGATGCGCTTTGTCTGCACTGCTGCTGCAATGTCAGAAGCAACATGGGCTGCAGGTTGCGATGCTGTCATCGGCGAAGCAGCCACCGCGTCCAGCTGTTGCTGGAGCCACTGCTGCTGCTCTGCCAGCTGCCCTGGCTCTTCCAACCTAGCCGCCGTCGCCCCGGACTGCAGCCCCAGTGGCGAAGCACTGCCGCTGCCGTTGCCGGCAGCGAGGAGATTCAGCGATGTCGCAGCACGACTCGTGCTCTGGCATAGCAGCCCTGATCCGCTGGCGGTGCGCCGGTGCCAGCGCTTGGCCGACGGCAGGTTCTGCACACCAGCCGCCGACGGCAGTCCCAGCGTCCCGGCGCCACCGCCGACCGCCCCGCTGACGCTGCTGCGGCCGCTGAGCGGCGCGCCGTCGCCTGGGGAGCGGGGCGAGCGGCTGTAGCTGCCGTCCATACTGCTGCGCAGGTCCGGGTGGAGGTCCAGGCGCAGCGGCACCACCGCGTATGGGCGCGGCAGCCGCGGGGACTTGCCGCCGTCTGCGCGCCTGGCGACGATGGGCGGCGGGTCATCGGAGCTCACTCGGGAGCGGGGGCTGCGGTCACGCCGCCTGCTGGCCGGAGACTCCGTCTGCTGCAGCACTGACAGGCCGTCCACCCGCGGCAGCTGCCTCGTCAGCACCGGTGCCAGCGCTGGCGCTGAGTCCACGTCCATGTTATCCTTCTGTTGGCTCTCCGCCTGCGCAATGGTGCCCTGTTGTTGCTGCTGTTGTCGCTGCTGCTGCTGCTGCTGCTGCTGCTGCTGGTGTTGCTCCTGCTGCAGTGAACGTTGTGAAATGGGTCCAGCAGCAGCCTGATCAACAGGCACAGCACATGCCTCAGCACCCTGTCCAACAGTCACCTGCCCACCGCCGCCCTCAGGGGCAGGCAGGGCCAGCAGCGCAGGTGCCGGTTGGACCATCAAAGGGAGGCGCAACCCCGGCAACCCATCCCCTGGACTGGGGGCGGTCTCTGCGTGGCCGTCATCTAGCAGGCGGACTGGCGTTGGCTGGGTGCCGGCGGGCCGACTGGACAGGCACCCCTCCAGCCAGCGCGAGGTGTTGCCGTAGTGCTTGTCCAGTGCCTGCACGACGGCCGCAAAGCTGGGGCGCGCGGCGGGGTCGTGGCTGAGGCAGGCGACGCACAGGCGGCGGAGGAAGGGGTCGCCCTGTGGCGGCTCTGGCAGTGAGCGCCCGGCGAAGCCCACAGCGCCGACCACCTGCACGGTGAGCGAGAGCACGAGTGTGTGACGCGTCAAGGCCGTTCGTCAGGTATGGAGGTGATGCCAACCACTCGAGCAGCTGCATGAAAGACGACACAACAGCTGGTGCGGGCGACTGGCAGGCAGAAGTCAAAACAGGGTACTCCATGGCAACATGTGTTAGAGCAGCACCTGCTGTCTGCTGACGCTACGCTCCCTTACCCCACAAGCCTTCAGTAAAGTCGTGCTCGTCCCTTGCAGGCAGCACCTTATGCCCTTGCTGCTCACCTGCATTGGGTTCATGTCCTCCCATGGGGCCTGGCCCATGAGCAGCTCCCACAGCACGACGCCGTAGCTGCACAGCAATGTTGCGGGGGGCGTGACAAGGGGTCAGCAGGGACACCTAGATACCACATCACAGGCTCTGCACAGTGCCAGATGCATGCAGCAGCACATGAACTCCCAACCCTAACCCATTCCACAGGCATGACACACTCGCGCACCTGTAGACGTCAGCGCTGCAGCCGTAGCGCTCGCTGCGCAGCACCTCCGGCGCCATCCACTCGGGTGTGCCGCCCCCGTGGCCCGAGGACACGAACGAGTGCTGCTGCATGACGCTGAGCCCAAAGTCCCCGATTTTGACGCGGAACCGCTCATCAATTAGAATGTTGGGTGACTTCAAATCCTGTGCAAGTCGCGAGGGGCATATTTGAGCACAACATCAGTTACTCGAGCTGTGCGGTGTGCAAGCACAGCCTGCTACAGTCGTTTTGGGGGCCAAGCAAGGCAGCGTTTGATCGTGCCTGCCTCACTCTCAATCCCTGCAGCTCACCAAGTGAAGGATGGGTGGGCTGCGCGAGTGCAGGTAGGCCATGCCGCTGGCAACCGCAGATGCCGCCGCTGCTGCCAGCCTGGAGTCTGGTGGTGCACCCGCGGCCCTGCGGTTGCGCAGCAGCTGGTACAGGCTGCCCCTCGCCATGAACTCGGTCACAATGCAGGGCTCAGGCTGCAGCGTGTAGCCCATCCACAAGAGAAGGTTGGGGTGACGCAGCCGCGCCAGTGTGCACACCTCGTGCACAAAGCGGCTGACGGTGTCTGCACACAGGCAGCAAGGAGGCGGCCCACATCAAAACCAAGGTTATAAGTGGAAGAGCAGGCTAGCAGCGTGCTGTCACCAACATGGCCCCAAAGCGCCTGTTGTGCCCTCTTGTACACTGAGCCTGAAGTTGCTGTTTTGCATAAGCTCACCTTGGTCGGTGGTATACAGCCGCTTGACCGCCACCACCGTCCCTTCGTACTGCCCAACAAACACCTCCGCGAAGCCGCCAACTGCAATCCGCCTGCCGAGCGTCAGCCTGGCTGCGTCCAGCTGCCAATGGCTGTGCGACAGCGTGGGGGTAGCAGCCACCAGCTGACCACATGCCTGGCCCAGGGTCACGTCAGTTGTCTCACACGGCACTGGCCTGCCGTCATCGTCTGCCATGGCAATGTCCGTGCCCAGCTGCTGCTGCGCTGTCTGCTGTTGCTGCTGCTGCGCCTGACTTGCGTGCCCAGCACTGCGGCTGAGCTTGTCTGCTGACAGGCTCCAAGGCTGGTGCCGCAGCGCCGCAAACGGCGAACCACTCACGGCCCCTTGTGCGTCACAAACAGCCACTGTGATTGCATCCGCTGACGCAGGCTGTGGCTGCTCCATCCGCCCTCCGTCCTGCTTGCATGCCACACCCTCCGCCTTGTCGGCCGCATCAGGAGGGCATTGGACGGATGATGGCCTCACCGACGGCATGTCATCCTCAGCACCGCCTTGGTGTTCTGTGATCACCGGGCCTGAGCTTGCAACCCTCTGACCGGGTCTCAGCCCGTGGTGCTGGATGCTGCTGTTGCTTAGCTCCACCCAAGGGCCTGTCAGGTTGTTGCTGAGCTGGCGGCCAGTTGCGGGCAGCTGCAGCTGCTGGGGACTGTCAAAGTGCGCACGGAACCCCAGGGTCACCTTCACATCCACCGCAGAATCATTGACCTGGGTTGGCATGCGAAACAAACACAGGCGTCAGGCAAAAGATCGTACGTTATTGTGGACAGGGATGCAGCATGTTGCCCTTCACACCTTGCGCAGTTCAACCACAGGGCCCTTGACGCCCGTCACCAGATGCGGCTGGACTGGGAACAACTTGAGCACGTGAGCTGTCAAATGGTCTTGACGTAATGGCTCCTGCGCATGCACAGCAGGGGCCCATGTCAGCACAGTCCAACCAGCTGCCTGATGCCTAGCCCAACACACGCAGCCCGGGCACCGCACCGTTGATGTCATTTGTGAGCTGCCGTTCTGCAGCACGACGGCCTGGCTGCTGCTGTCCTCGTGCGGCTGCATGGCCTCGCGGTCCTGCGGTGATGGTGCTCGCGCCGTTCCCTGCTCGCTGCAAGCGCCACGCTACTCCAGCTGGCTATTACACTGATTGTGGCCTGCTGCAAGAGGGTGTGCGAGCAGGTCAGGCTGAGAATTTTGCCCACTCATGGGCGTGCATCCGGGTGCATGCACACGCACAAGCGCATGCACACCTGCTGCGGCCGGACGCGCCACGCAAAGCAGCGTCCTGTCCATGCCACGCCCAAGCCTGCTGAGGAACCCTGCTGCTGCTGGTCTATCGGCGTGCGCGCTCGTCATGCAGCAAGTGGCCTACTGCTGCGCCAGGCGCACGGGTGAGAGGAGACGGCTGCAGTCTTCTTCACTTGCCATACAGCAGCTCAAATAGCCTGTCCGTGCGTCGAGGCGCCCGGCCACACAGAAACACTCCAGAATCCTTTAATTCTGACATTCGCAAAGTCGAACAAAACAGCACAGCAAATCACCCGTCCTTGTTTGTGATGACTAGCAGCCCCAGAATGCCAATCAAAATAAACTTGGCGATGGGGTAGTCATTCATTACAATCGTGACCATGCCGACGCTAGGAAGGAACCTGCAGCCATGGACAACCCGTCGGCATGGCTCAGGTCAGCCACCACTGCAGTGTAGAGTCTGCACGAATCGATGCAGCTCCACTGTAGCCGCCCGCAAGTACCTACCCGACAGCACGGCCCATGATGTGCTTGTTGTTCAGCCAGCTCTGCCCACGCGCATACAAGCCGATGTCATCCATGTAGTTGTTATCTGTGCAGCACCACATGACACAATTTGAACTTGCAATGGGCAAGGCTGCTGCTGATAAGCCTGCAGCGCACCCATCACATCCCATTCTTGCCGGCCAAGCGAACAGGCACCAGAACCCTGTTCAAGGGTTGTGTTTGCATGCCCAAGTACAGTGCCGGTGCCCGTGCTCACCTCCCTGCAAAATGCAGCGCACGCAGCGCACGCTGAAAGTCAGCCAGGTCAGTTAGAAAGCAGGCTGGCTGCGCCTCTGCATGCCCACCCCTGACACTCCCGGCCTCACTTTGGTGAGGATGTCGACGTCGCTATGGTCAGGCCACTCGTGCACCTTGATGACTCTGTGAACAATAGGAATGTCTCGCCCATCAATGTTGAACACCACAATCTCGCCTGTACGAATCGGCTGCGTGCCCATGTTCAAGAACAGGATGTCCCCGCGGTAGAACCCAGGCTCCATGCTGCCGCTCAGCACCACCACCACCTAGTGGCATGCACAGGGCGGGGCATGCGCTTCAGCACAGGCACAAAGTCACAAACAAGCGGCGAGCTACATTCAGATGCCCTACCGGTGATTCGCTCCGCGTCACCAGCATCAACGTCTTCCATATCATCAGGGCGCTGGTGATGATGAGGCCTGTGCAGCAGCATGGTGTCTGTGGTGTTGCACACAGAATGAGATCTTGGAGTTGCAAGTGCTCACTTGCCCCGCCAACCACCTCACCCAGCTGTATCGTCTGCCCCAACAGCGTGCGTATGTTCATGCGACGTAGCGTGGTAACGACATCTTGGATTGCCTCCATGCTGCCAGCGCGCACGTAGCAGCTACCGACAATGCAAGCAGGGACGACACCTAGGAAGACTAGTAGGGTGCAGCGCGTTTCCTAGCGGCAGTCTCAAGCGCGCCGAGGCCTCAAACACCGTAACTCGTGCCCCACACCCCAGTGTTGCAAAACCTTGCAATATTGGCTGCCAGGTCAGGAACTGGCTGGCTGGCAAAGGCTGGTTGTTGGAGGCACCTGCGTTGTCTGTCAAGCCACGGCAAGCTGACTGTTTTTCAACAGCCAGCATTACAGCGGGCGGACTGCTTATATTCAAGGGCCTACGGTCGGCGGCCTGGCAGCACACTCCAGCCAGACGACTGCCCCTACCCCGGACTGGTGTAGACGTTGAGCCTAGCTTTATTATTACACTCTGAATACCATAAAGGTACGCAAATGGGAGGCTAGGGTTGCTGATATTCGGGGCTCGACAAGAACTTCAAACAGCATCGAGCGCCAGCCATGCGATGCACCTGTGCAGCAGGCCACACACCCTGCACCTTGTCGCTGTCAGCTGCTTCAAACATTTGACCACCCACACCTGCGATCCGTGCAACTCTGTTGACCATGAACGCGCACTGACACGTCTGGCGGCGAGGCTGGCATCGCCCACCATGGCGCCCTTAGCGGTCACTTCAAACACGATCCTGTTTGCCGGCAGTGGTCACTGACGAAAGGCCGCTGCTGCCAGCCCAAGCATGGAGAATGTGGCGCCACCAGGCGTGCTACAGGACAAGGAGCAGCGCAGCAGCATGCTCAAGGCGGAGCATGAGAGGGCCATGTCACTGCTGCACAAGGAGAAGGCTGCAGCTACCGCCCTGGCGACTGCTGCAGCGGACAAGGGCCGGCGAGTGGAGGCAGCGCTCCTAGCAGTGGCAGAGGCTGAGGCCGACCTGGAGAGCAGGGTCAGGGCCCATGAAGAGCAGGTGAGTTGCTCAGAGCCGCATTCTCAGGTGTGGTTCCTGCGCTGTGCATGTCTTGAGCACAGCCCAGACAGAGGTACATTCTTTCCTGCGTGGACACAGGCGGCGCAACATCAGTACGAGGTGCGGCTCCAGCAGAAGGAGCTGCAGCACGCAGAGGCAGGCCTGGAGCTGATGGCCAGCCAGCTGGACGCCCGAGAGCAGGAGCTGCAGCAAAGAGAGCAGGAGCTGAGGGCTCGGGAGGCACAGGTTCAGGAGGCACAGGTGATTGACTACATGAGCAGGTGCCAAGCAGCAGCTGGGATACAACATACCTGTGATGTGCGCGCTGCATCCGTGCAGGGTTGTCTGGCTGCAGCAGCTGCCGAGGCTGCTCAGCAGCAGGAGGACGCCCTACGGCAGGCACGGGAGGCTGCACAGGGGATGGGCGCGCTGCAGGAGGAGAGGAACGCACATGCTGCCAAGGCCAGGGCAGCGGCCCAGGAGCTGCTGGTAGGCACATGCGAACCCAGCTGTTGGGTTTTGGGTGTGAACATAGATCGATGCAGTACGGGAGGTTAAGAGCGCTGCAGTGTATTGCGCAGAATGGGGGCCCGGGGTGCTGGGTGTGGCAGCAATCAGCTGCTTGTTTGACAAACACGTGCACTGGCACCGACGGCCATGCTGGCATGCAGGACTGGCATACACGCGTGTGTGGTGATGCTTATGGCTCAATGCACATGAAATTGCCTGGTGTGCATGCACACGCTGTTCCCATCATGCTTGGCTCAGGAGCGCGAGGCGGCAGTGGCGTCGATGGAGGCGGAGCTCAAGCTCGCGCAGCAGCGGGACGCCCAGGAACGTGTGTGGCAGCAGCAGCAGGACAAGGAGCAGGTGAGGGCCCTGTACGCTTGCTTGCTGTCGGGGTGCTGCACAGTGCCAGGGCTTGTGACGTCTGTCACGTTGCCAGGTATCCAAACCCTGATCGGTTGTTGGCACGATGCCAGGAAGCAGTATTATGCTCTGCCCTTCCCATTTGCCCCCTCCTGCCAGCCAGCCCTGACCATCGCCATATTACTTCTGCTCCTTGTCTCATCTCTGCCTTCTCTTTGCATTATCGCTGATCTTTCCGTGCCCCATGCTTCCTGGTTTGCGTTGCAAAGCGCGACATGCTGGATTCCCAGCTGAGGCGGCAGCGGGACGAGCTTCAGGAGCTGGGCGTCAAGCTGCTGGGCCTCAGAGAGCAGGCGGAGGCAGAGGAGCAGCGACTGCTGAGGCTGGGTCAGCAGGTGAGGGCACAGCAATATGAAATCTTGATTTCTCAAAGCAATGAAGCCAAGAAAATGATTTGTTCAAGGGGCTTGGTGCAGGGCAAGGGCAGCAAGAGGCGAGACCGCAGCGATTTGGACAAAAAGTTGCTGGCATGTGTTGCTGCAGACACCCCTGCAGCCAGGAAGCCATGCATGGGGATCAATGTTCCAACAGGGCTCCTGGGCCCAGGTAGCTCCTGCAGCCCTATGCTGCGCAAGGCCAAACTGTTGTCTACTTGTCAGAGTATCTGGTCCCGCCCTTGTCCTGTACAGCTGGAGGAGACAGCAATTCGGCAGGCTCAAGCACTGCAGGACGCCCAAGCTGCCGAGGCATCCGCTGCTGACGCCTCCTCAAGGTTCCAGCAAGCGCAGCAGGACTGTCAGGTGGGGCGGACTGGGAAGGTGACTGCCTGAGCCAGTGCAGCACTTCCATCTGGTGGTTTCCAATACAGGGCTTGGGCACATGAAGGGTCATCACAGGATGGCATGTACGTGCATATGAATGGAGACACTGTATGGTTATGGGTGGGGGCAACATGCAGGCCCGCATGCTCAATTGCTGTTGGCCGGTTATGTTTTGAAGCTGGCGTCCCCTCCCCTGCTTGTTGCCTGTTGGCGGCATGTCAGACACTGATTGCAGAGGTGCAGCAGCTGGTGGCGGACAAGGAGAGGCTGCGGGGCGACATCGAGGCGCAGCAGCAGCAGCTGAGGGAGGAGCGGGAGCAGACGGAGGGGCAGCTATCGGCCCTGAGGCGCGACTGGGAGCAGCGCCAGCGGCAGGACGCTCAACAGCTGCTGAGGCAGCGGGAGGTGGCGCAGGTGGGGCGCCGGGGCGGGGCGGGGCGCAGTATCCCCAGCGCTTGCAGGCTTACTTTCATCTTCTGCCGGCCAGGGACACCAGTATCCCATGTGGAATAGGGCCTGTCGCATGTTCAGGATGCTACAACACAACATAACCTTCAGCACATGGTAGTTATGCGAACATGACCCACCCACCACCTAAAGATCAGCCCCAGTACCATACTTCTCCTTGAGATTGCATTGTCAAGGACATGCTTTTTAGACTTGTATGTTGCAACCCTTGGATGCTGTGGATGCTGAGATGGCGTGTCCTCCCTGCACCTGCAGGCAGAGGCTGAGCAGCTGCGGAGGGAGGTGGACAGGCTGCTGGGGGACAGCGAGCAGCAGGCGCGGGAGGTGCAGCGCTGGATCTCAGGCGAGGAGGAGCGGCTGCTGCAGGCACGCAGGAAGGCGGAGGCAGATGAGGAGAGGTGTGCTTGGAGACATGGAGAGGGCGGGGGGCGGGGCGGATAGGCATGGAAAGCCTAAACCCTGGGACGCTGACAAAAAGGGGTGTGCTTGATGAGTTGAGGCAATTGCCCCTGACAAGCAGGAAGGGGAAGGCAGACTGGTGGCGATTGCCTAGCCTTCAGGTAAGTTCTTACTTGAAGCTGCAGGCTGTTGCTCAGGCAGCATGAAGTAGCGGCAGCTGTGCTTCGACAACCAACATAATGCACCCGAGGGACCCACTGCAGCTTTCTGCTGCTGACCATCCAACTGTTTTCACAAACCATTCAGTTGGCTGTCCCCGTTGTGTCCTACTCACACGCTTGCCTTGCAGAGTCACTGCTGTGGTGCACCGCATGCTTGCGCCTCACATGCTCACACTTCACACGCTTGCGCCTCACACGCTGTGCCCTACTTGCTGTCGTCCCACATGCTTGCACCTCACATGCTTGGCCCTCACGCGCTTGTGCCCACTGCACTGCAGGTTGTCAGCGCTTGCTCTGGAGCTGCATGAGAGGGAGGCCCACACGGAGCGCCTCAGCCTGAAGCTCACCCAGGACCTGGAGCTGGCGCAGGTCAGTCCCCTGGGTTGCCTGCTCGAATGTGTGCATCCAGGCCTTTGAAGACGACAGGGTCCTGAGTCTGGGGCAGCTGTCACTCAGAGGAAGCTTGCAGCTAGGATGCTGCTTGGATCATCCAAGTTGGATGGCTCCACCTCAAAAAAAACGTTTGCTGCCATGCAAGTGAGCATCATGACGAGGCCGCTCGTCAGCGTCGAGCACTGCACATCTTAAATCAAGCCCACCTTGATTTGTTGATAAGCCTTTGCTGTACAGCAAAGCTTGCTTTTTTAACATCTCTTATGTGCCTGTGCTTGCAGCGCGCGGCCACTACGGCTGCGCTGGAGCACGGGGAGTTGCTGCGCAGGGAGCGGGAGCTTGCAGCCAAGGAGGAGGAGCTCAGGGGCTGGAAGGATGCAAGGGTGGAGCAGGGCCTGGCACAGGTCAAGGTGCGTATCAGGCAAGGCAGGCCGAGTTGCGTATCAGGCAGGGCAGGTCAAGGTGTGTATCAGATACATTGGGTCAAGGTGCGTATCAGGCAGGGCAGGTCATGGTGTGTATCAGATACATTGGGTCAAGGTGCATAT
>JAWZTI010001651.1:0-12122 GCA_039880955.1 Chlamydomonas urium | reverse complement strand
CTCCCTTCTCGAGTTGTCATTTGCCATTATGCTCACACACCTGCAGCAAGGACACCTGCAGGACGCCCCTTTCCACCCACCCACCTGGCCCTGGCCCGTCCTAGTGCGTAAATCTGCCATCTTTTTACACTTGCAGCGAGGACACCTGCAGAGCGCCCCTCGCTGCCCGCTCCGCCTCGTGAAAGGCACCTGCAGCACGCAATGGCCACTCCACTCCCCTTGCCCCAGCCCCATTCTAGCGCGATGATACGCCGCCTGATTGAGCGATTCTGTTCACACACCTGCAGGGAGGACACCTGCAGTGCTTCCCTCGCTGCCGGCTCCGCCTCCTGCAGCATGCCCTGGCCACTCTCGTCCCCTGGCCCCAGCCCCATGCTGGTATCACATCAGTGACCTGGCCACATCACGCACCTGCAGAGAGGACACCTGCAGTGCTTCCCTCGCTGCCTGCTCTGCCTCCTGAAAGGCACCTGCAGTAAACCCTGGCCGCTCCACTCCCCTTGCCCTAGCTCAATTCTGGTATCACATCAGTGACCTGGCTAGATTGGCAATATGATATTGCGCACCTGCAGAGAGGACACCTGCAGTGCTTCCCTCGCTGCCCTCTCCGCCTCCTGGCGTGCCTGCGCAAGCTCTCGCTCCAGTCGCCTGCGCCACAGACAATGGCGATGGGAGAAGAGGAGAGTGTGAAGGATTGCGGAGGCAAAGAGTGAGTGTCACTCAAGCACACTCAGCACAACCCTGGTTGTACTGCAGCAACAGTGGCGCTTTTAAACTAGGGCCTACGATGCCTTGTCATCCCACAGCTTTCCATCCAGATCGCACCGCCACCCAGCTCCCAAGAGCATGAGAACCGCTTCCTAGCAGCAGACCCGACAGCCGCTCCCTATCCTCAGTTTGTTCGCAAGGTTAGTGCCCCAAAGCCCCTGCTGCCCCTCTCCACCTGCATGCCCCCCTGATCACCTGCTGCGTGTGATACCGCTCATGCTCACTATGCCTGCACTGCTGATATCCGCAGCTCAGCGCCCGCCACCCTTTCCCGCCGGCAGACCTGCTCCTACAATCGGCCCTCGTTCGATCCTCACCTGTGCCGTCAGAGCACTCACCAGTGCCGTCAGAGCACTCAGCTCATCCTGCCCCCCTCCAGCAGCATACCCACTTTTCACACACTGCATGCGATGCGCCTTTTCTCACCTTGTCTGCACGGTCAGCGCATCCAGCTCCTCCTGCCCCTGCTCAGTGGTCACCAGCAGGTCCTGGATCATGCGTGCCTGACCGCTGTACTGCTCAACCACCGAGTGCAACGCAAAGTACAGGTCAGCCAGCTCAGGCTGCGGCGGGGTGCCTACAAGCATGTATGAGATGAGGGCAGGTCAGGGGAGGGGCTGGGGGGAGCGTAACTCGTTACAGCGGGCACAAGGCAGTCAAACACATTGTTCGCAAGCGTACAAGCTCCAAGCCCCAATGTTCTTGATGTCACACCCATTTGCCCTCCCTGCTTGACGCAAGTGGTGCTGTGGTTCAATCAGCGCTCAGAGGCAAATGTTTCAACCGTGCCTCGTGCAGCTCATGCGCCCCTCTCCCTCCTGCCACCTACACGCCCCTCACCTGTGCCTGCGCCACTCTGGCGCAGCCTCAGCTTTGCAAACCCCGCATCCAGCAGCAAGCAATTCACGCGCACACCGGCCAGCTCCTGTACCCCTCTCCCTCCTGCCACCTACACGCCCCTCACCTGTGCCTGCGCCACTCTGGCGCAGCCNCCCCCCCGCCCCTCACCTGTGCCACCCTGGCGCAGCCTCAACTTGGCAAACCCCGCATCCAGCAACAGGCGGTTCACTCTTTGCCAGTCCAGCTCATGCGCTCCTCTACCCGTTGCACCTGGCCGCTCTGCTGCCCGGGCCGCTGCAGAGGCCTGCATAGCAACCTCCTCCGCCTTGTGCGGATGGGTGCCCAGGGCAGCTGCTGCTTCCGCTGCTGAGAGCGGCTGGATTGAGGTGGGGGCTAGGGCGGAGGCGGAGGCACCTGACACCTCCTCCCCCCCCATGCCCGCCGGCACGGCCGCCGCCCTGCCCCCGGTGCCGGCACCCACAAGCTGCAGAGGTGGCAGCTGACTCACCACGCCATCATTGCTTGCGCTGCTGTTGAGCTCACCAGCAGCAGCAACCTGCTCAGCTGGTTGTACAGGCTCATCCTCTGGCCTGGCTGGGTAAGTGTGACTGGCCAAGGCGGAGGCGCCTGAGTGGTCCCCAAGCTGGTCTCGGTCAGGACCCAGGTCCCACACTTTCCTGCGCCGGGTCACTGGGACAGCCTCAAGCGGCGGCTGCTCCTCAACGCACACCCCACGGCGGAGATGGAGGCCATGCTGCAACCCTGACCCTGGAAGCTGCTCCTGATCAGGGTACAGATGATCTTCATCAAGACGATCATCATCCTGACCCAGATAATCCCCATCCGGATCATCCTCATGCAGATGATCTCCCCGATTCTGGCGCCAGCCCTGATCTTGAACCTGATCCTGGCTCTGATCGGGTGACGGCGGCTGCTCCTGCTGCTTTAGGTCATCCCCAGAGCCTGTTTGTCCCTCATCATCCACACTCTCCACACCTGCCGCATCACATCCAGCCTCAATGACACACCCCTCGCCCTCGCTTGCATCCTCGCCCTCGCTTGCCTCCTCGCCCTCGCTTGCCCCCTTGCTCTCGCTTTCCTCCTCGCCCTCACTGCCCTCCCCATCACTAGGGTCTGCCACTGGCCCTGGGTATCTGCGATCCAGCTGTAATGACCAGCTGTTGCTGACAGCGCCAACAGTGCCTGCTACGCCCTCAGGGACAGGCAGACCTGCCTCCAGATACTGCAAGGCAGCGCTATGAAACTCACCAGCTGCACTTGACTTAGCGAATTGACTCAACCCTACTGATTGGGCCATGTGCGTTTCCACAGGCTGATCATGGTGCATCTCGGCAGCCTGATCTTGCAAATGCCACGCTGGAAGGCCCGCGTCACCCTGTTGCCCCAGCCCCTGACCAGAGGCCGCGGTGGCGGCACCCTCCACCTCCCCCTGTCCGAGCACCGACTGACCATCTTCTCCCAGCTGCAGAAGACCATGTGACGGTTCTGATCCCATCAGGGGCCAGTCAGATTGCGACGTGCTGCGCCGATCGCCAGCGCCATACACCTGGGGGCTGCTGGGCAGGCTGAGCTCTGTGCTGCTCCTGCTGGGGCGCACTGCCAGCCCGTCATGACCGTCGCCATAATCATCGCCGTAACCACCGGTGTAACCGCCCAAAGCATTGTCGTTCAGGCCATCGGCGCCGTTGCTGCGAACTGCTGCCAAGTGGGCCTCCTCAGCCGCTGTCTGTGAAGCACACCTGGCTGCATGGGATGCCGCCTTTGCTCGTGTGCCGTGTGCGGCATGCAGGCGCGCTGTGCGCGACGACATCGCCCCCACCGCCTCCGGAGTGTCAGAGCCGGGCAGGGGCAGGCTGGGAGGAGAGGCTTGGCCCTCTGACTGCGTTGAGCTGGACTGCACAGGACTGCTTGGGGTGGGCTGGTCAGCAGGTAACAGCCTACTGGAGGTTGGGGCTGAGTCAGCAACGGGTGGGAGCGCCTGGTGTACTGCCGCAGCCCATCCCAGGAACTGCCGCTGTGTCTGCAGACCCTGATAAGGCACCTCATGCTGCTGAGGCTGCAGCAATTCGATTTGAGGCTGGCACTCTCCCCTGGGCTGCTCTGCCTGTTGCTGCGCTGGCAGCTTGCCGCCCTCCTGTGGTCCGCCTGCGTTGCTAGATGGCGCAGCTTGTTGCGCCTCAAACCCTGAACCGTCCGCTTCCATTTCCCCACTCTCAGACCAAACATCTGCCGCACACGGCTGTTCAAGCTTCTGCGCTTGAAGCGTGAAGGGTGCCTGCAGCTGGTCCTGCCGCTGGCCTGAAGCCTCCTCACTGTGCCCTTGGGTCCCCAGTTGCTCCAGGCAAGACAGTGTGCTTTCATGGCTTGCCACCTCAAGCTCAGCAGCAGTTTTTGCCTGCCCATCACCATCCTCCAACGGCTGCCTGGGCCCCTCGGGTTGAACCCCTGCCCTCTGGCTCCTAGGCACCGGACCCGGGGAAGAGCGCTGGGGTGGCCGTGCCCAGCGGCTGTGCTTGAGGGGCGACGTCAGCGGCGATGGGATGCTGATGCTGACCACCCCCACCGCGTCCGCATCGGGTCCCACCTGCTGCTGCAGCTGCTCCACGCCCACTGCGCCACTGCGAAAGCTTCCAGAATCGCTGGTGGCAGACCCACGAGCTGCGTAGGCTGGCACATGCACATCTGCCTGCTGGCTTTGCGACTTGCTGACAGTTGACTGTGGCAGCCCTGGACCCTGCGTGCTGCCGTGGTCCCCGGTGCTGCTGCTGTCGTGCAGCGCCAGCTGCGGCTGCGCTACCGGCGCCTTGACGGCTGGGGAGGTTGTGAAACCTACTCCTGTGGGTTGCGCTGGAGCGGGCGTGGTGACGCCTGCTGCACCTGCATGACCATAAGCGGCGAAGCTCAAGCAACATGCTCTTATTATGCAACCTGGGCTGTGACATGCACCCGCTTCAAGCCTTACCATGCTGCTGCTGTGCGCTGGCGGGCGCTGGCGAGCTGGCGGGAAAGAGCTGGTTGTACTTGGCCCTCAGACCTGCAGGGGGTGGGCAAGGCCAGTCATGATGAGGAGGGCGTGCATGGCATCCAGTACGTCCTGTCTGCACACTTGCATGCTCTCACCCGACAGAAACGACGCAAGGTCGTCGTCTGATTCCCGCATGGCTGGAGCCACTGAAGCTGGCGGGCTTGGCTGAGCAGGTCAACGCTGCTGCCCGCGCAACATTTGAACAGTGACTTGCATAGCGGTCACCGTGCCACTAGGTGTCGGCGTTGTGTTGTTGCGGCTGCCACAGGCCTAAGCGCGCAGGGCGAAAGTTTGAATGTTAGCGTTGAAGTGTAGGTGTGGGTGTTGCGCGCAACGTTCAGCGCCAGCACGCACCTGGGAACTTCTATACGGATAACTGCATCACCATGCAGCTTGCATCAAGACCACTTAAGGCAGCACGCGAGTCACTGCTGGCCGTCTCCGGCTCTGCGCATGCATGCTCCCGGCTTCTGCACTCGTCCGTGGCGCAGCATTATGCAGCGGCAGAATCAGGTGCGCATCCCTGCCCTGGAAGCAAGATCGGTGATGCCACCCACAGCTGTGCTGCATGCATGTGTGCTGGTGAGGCCCCGCCACAAACGCATGCCACTGCATCCACCACGGTCTGCACTGTTGCAGCGGCAGCAGCTGAGGCGCCTGGGCCCAGCAGCACCCAGGGCGAGCAAGGCGAGGCATCGTCGTCCACGTCTTCATCATCACAGCCGCTCAACCTGAAAGAGCTCAGCAGGAGTATACGCCGCAACACGCGACTACAGGTGACGTTCCAGGATGGGATGAAAAATCCCTTTTGCCTATGCATCGTGAAAAGGACCTACCTAGTTCTACCTGCCCCACCTACCTTCCTATTTCTCACACCTCAGGTGCATGGCGACCTATCGTATGAGGTCGGCATCGCTGCTGAGATGCAGCGCCGTCAGGACCATTACCTTGAGCTGCTGCTGGCAAAGGCGCGGCTGGCCTCCAAGGAGCAGCCTGGCCTTGTCACCAGCCTTCTGGAGGCGCTCAGGGAGGAGGCACAGCAGCAGCAGCAGCAGCAGCAGGGGCATGAACAGCAGCGGCAGCAGGCGGCCGCTCCCGCCGGCGGCGCTGCGTCAGGGCTGCGTCAGGGGGACAGGCCACAGCGGCCAAAGCCGTCTGCACGGTAGCATCAGGGTACTCTCGCTGTCCCTGAGACAGACTGCAGTCTGCCATGTGCAGAACGATGCAACTTTCCGCCATGTGCACAGAAATTCTGCATTTTCATGGTACAAGAATTGAGGCATGCTGTTCTCAACATCCCTGAAGAGGCTGGTGAAGTGAATTGGTGTGTTCAACAGTGGTGGTTGCGGTACGAGGCTTGGGTTGTTTGTTTCATTTGCGTCTCAGCTTGCTGCGGCTGATGCACTGGGGCATCATCAGAAGATGAAGTGGTGCAAAAGGAATGGCTCTGGGTGAGCGAAAAATTGCTATACAGAAAGCAGCATTCGAACAGCGCGCCTTGCAACTTGATAATGGGGTGTGCGAGTGCTACTGGCGGCAGCTGAAGGGTGAAGACGGCAGGCATATCAACCAGCAACAGAGCACCATTCTACTGGATGGTGCTCAACCTTGAATTTCAACGCAACTCGAATCAGTTAATGAGCTGGTCGCCGCGGCGCAGCACACATCCAGCATGGACGCGTGCGAGTGCTCATCGCGCAACCCAGCCACGGCAGCGCCCGATCCCGGCAATGAAACACATAAAGGCTAGCTTGTGTCCCTGATCCCTCTGCCAGCAAATGGCAGCTGCAACTCATCGAAGCAGCCAAAAAAGGGCAGCATGAGGCGCTGTCCTGCGTGCTGCAGCAGCAACCCTGTGGCATGGGCACGGACGCGGTGAGCCATGCGCTGGGAGAGACTATGCTGCAGGCGGCATGGTCTGGCGCATCGGAGTGCTGTGAGGTGCTGCTGGCAGCCGCATCAGCAGCTGGCGTGCAGCAGGAAGTGCTGTTCGCCCGCACCTGCTTGCAAACCACGCTGCTGATGGAAGCCCTGCGGTGTGGGCACCTAGACTGCATGGCCCTCCTGCTGCGCTTGTCTCTGCAGGCCCAGCTTGCCGCAAAGGGCTGGGGGGACCAGATAGCGCTGCTGCAGGCCATCAGGTACCGGCAGCTCGCCGCCATCCCGCTGCTGCTGTCGCACTGCCCCGAGCCCCAGCTGACAGCCACCGACCTGACCTGGATGACAGCACTGCACATGTGTGCGGCTGAGGGGCGCGTGGAGTATGCAGAAGTGGTGCTGCGGCACCTGCCGGAGCTGCAGCTGCGTTGCGAGATGCGGCGCCACTGGACAGCCCTGATGCTTGCTGCGGCGGTCGGGCGGCCCGCGATGGTCCGCCTGCTGCTGCGCTGGGAGCCGGGCGATGTGATGACAAGGAACGGCAGCGGCATGATCGCGCTGCACTACGCAGCGGCCTACGGGCGCATCGAAAGCGTGCGCGCACTGCTGTCGTGCTCGCCAGTGGAGCAGCTCACGGCGCAGAGCAGGTAAGGCACCACCGCCCTGACGTCGGCAGCATCGTACGGACAGACTGACGCGGTGGACTTGCTGCTGACGCGCTTGGAGGGCCTGGCGCTGCCGGCGAAACCCGCCACGTCAACGTCTCCGGAGCTCATTGTGTGTGCGGCATCCAGCTGCGTCGCCGCGACAGTGCGGCTGCTGCTCTGCCGCCTGCCCGCAAGCCAGCGGGTCCTGGATAAGTTCCTGGTAGCAGCCCTCCTGTGCAAAGACTACCCTGACGCCAGCATGCCGGACCTGACACCTACTACGCCCGAGCCCTGCCCCAACTCCGCCTTCAGGGTCCCCTGCGTTCCTGTCACCTCTGAAGGTGGGGACTGCAACCCAGTCGACGTGGCGGCGTGTGTGCGTGCGCACGAGTCAGCAGCAGGAGAACTGCAGGCCTGGCGCCAATATGGCCAACCTTGCATGACATAGCGCGCAGGGACGGCGGGGCGGTAGTGGAGGCGATGGTGCTGCTGGCGGCAGAGCTCAGGAGCCAAGTGGCTGCCTCCGCTGCAGAGTCCACATCCAAAGGAGGATGTGGCGGCGGTGGTTTGTATGGCCAGAGCAACAAGAGAGCACGCACAGTGGCAGACGCAGCCCCCTCGCCTGTCGTTGCATTTATTCCAGCTAAAGCGGCGCCGGCAGTCACAGCGGCTGACCTGGTGCAGGCAGCAACACAGTGCGACCTGCAGCGTCTGCAGCGGCTGCTGTCGTTCAGGAACACCCCACAGCCTCACCTGGACCAGGCCCTGACAGCGGCACTGACTGCTGAGGTTGCTGAGGCTGCCAAGGCAGAGCGTCAGCGCTGTGTGGTGCTGCTGCTGGCCAGGGGCGCCAGGCTGGTGTTGCATGGGCAGCTTGACGAGGATGAGAGAATGATAAGCGCACTGTGGCTGCATGCCCAAGGCATGGCAGCCACGGCGTATGGTAGTGACGCGGCGCGGAAGGCGGTGCAGGATGTTTGCTGACCACATTGAGCCGCTCTGCTCAGCATACTTACACCAGGTGCAGCCCCTGGGCGACACCAGGAGCAGCCTTTATGGCAGCTTCGGCCTGCAGTGTGTTCTGTTTTTCTTTCTTATTGTCAAACCATGGACTGCTTGAGTGATTGCATTTTCTCTTGGCGTCTGATCTTGGCCTGCTGGCTTCGGAGGCCATCATGTTTTCAGCCCGCCTTCAATTTCAGTTTATAAGGGGCTGACGCATAGTGTAGGCTTTTCGAGAACATGCTTTTGCTGATCCTGCTTATTCTCCGAGCGAGTAGGGGTCCTCTGTGCCCTCGTGGCGCCCTACGGACTGTGATATGGCCTATCTATCTGGTGCACATGCCGGGGATTTTTCCCATTGTGGTTAGCAGCGGTGATGGAGCGTATGCCATATCAAGCGGAGACCCAGCAGCTGGCTAAGGTTGTGGGTGGGGTGTGTGATGGGCTGTTCTTGCAAGATCGTCAGCGCTGATGAGCGTTGATTGCTGTGTTGCAGTGGTGTGGTGTGTGTTACAGTTGTTTAGGGCAGTGATGTCTGTGCGTTCCTGCCAGAACAATCACGGTGTTCTTTTGCAGACGGTGTATGTGCTGATGTGGCCTTGCAAATATCCTCGTGTGCACTTCAGGAAAATGACGGTCAGGAGTTTGCAAGACTAAAGGAATGAAGGAAACGAAGTGTGCGCAGGCATTTGCAACACCCTGCAGCACTGCGGAAACATTGACGCGCCACGACACTTTCGCCCGTGCGTGTGGCTGAGCGCGCGGTGGATGAGGAGCCAATGCAGGTCGCCAGCGGCACGGTCAACGTCAACGTGCTCCACAATGGGTCGACGAAACGGTTCAGCTGCGACAGCGCTACGCTGCTGTCGTCCATGCGGTGCGGGGCTTCGGTGCAGTCCCCGCCAGGAAACTAGGTGCAGGTGTTGCGAGCTGCGCGACCTTCGGGTGACCCCAACCCATGCAACAACTGCATGCACCCAGAGGTGGTTGCCATGCGCTAGAGTGCTGCATGAAACAGCCTAAAGGCTTGGGTTCAACAGGCTGCATGAAGCA
Source organism: Chlamydomonas urium (assembly GCA_039880955.1). Lineage (NCBI taxonomy): Eukaryota > Viridiplantae > Chlorophyta > Chlorophyceae > Chlamydomonadales > Chlamydomonadaceae > Chlamydomonas > Chlamydomonas urium. The sequence goes on along the minus strand of JAWZTI010001651.1, from coordinate 2,888 downwards.
AAGCAATGCAGCTGCCACCCACAAGCACCCGTCATCAAACACCCGCACCAGCTGCCTTCCACGACTCCTGCCCTCCTACTTTTGCTATTCCCACTTTGCCTGCCTGTCAGTTTACCCTCCTGCTGTTCGCCATGCCGCTGACCCTCGGGGCACCCACCCAGGCTGCAACAAACCCAAACCCAACCCAACAACCCAAACCACCACCACCACCACCACCACCACCCCTGCTGCCTGCAGTTACTTTGAGGAACATGTGAAGCAGCCAGTACTGCCCGGCCAAGCGGTCGAGATCTCAGTGCAGTGTGACTCCGACGTATTTGCATGGCTCTTTGCATGGGTGCAAGCGAAGAAGGGCCAGGCGCCACGGCCGCAGCTGGGCCCTGCCACGGTGCTGCCAGTGCTCATTTCCTCCAGCTTCCTGCGGGTGAGTGTTGGAGGTGGGGTTGAGGTAGGCAGGAGCTGTGTACTGAGTGATTGCAGCCTCTGATGTGGCAGAATGTAGCGCCTTTTGTTGCTGCAGTGCTGCCAGTGCTCATTTCCTCCAGCTTCCTGCGGGTGAGTGTCGAAGATGGGCGTGGTGTTGGCGGGTGAGTGCTGAAGGCAGGATGAGTTAAGCAGCAGCTGTGTACTGAGCGGTCGCCGCTGTTGAGGAGGTAGATAGAAATGCCTTTTGTTGCTGCGGTGCTGCCGGTGCTTATTTCCTCCAGCTTCCTTCGAGTGAGCGTCGAAGGCAGGTTGGGGTGGGTAGTTGTCTCCAGTGATTATTCAATGATGACAGTGGTTAGAAAGCGTGGGGTGGGGTGAGTCAGGAGCTGGTTGAGGAATTGAGGGGCTGGCTGAACCCCATGCCTCACCGCCCTTGCCTCCTATCCCTTCCCCTGTTGCTGCTTTGCCCGGCTCAGATGGAGGACTTGGCAAAGCACTGCCTCGCCTACATCGTGGGCCACTTGGTTGAAGTGTGCAGGGAGCCGCACGACCTCACACTTCTGCCCCCGGACACACTGCACCAGCTGGCGACGGTGAGCCGAGTGCTGGGTGTGGGATCAAGGGTTTAGCGTGGGTACAGGGCTTGCCAAGCAGGAAAGTGTGGACCAAGTGTGTTCCCATGGGCTGATGCAGGAGAGTGGGGCATCCGGCGCCTCAGCTTGTAAGCCAGCTTGTACAGGCGGTCCTTTTGTAGTCCTGCAGGGTGATGCAGTTTGAGGGGGTACTATGTTGTGTACTGCATGTTTGTCTGGGGTTGGGCAGACAGGCAAGGTTTCATTCCCGGGTTTGGGCGGCAGGCAAGCTGGTAAAAATCTAGGAGACAAGGGCAGCGTCATCAATGGGGTCCAAGTCTTGTAGCTGGCCTCTGGCCTTTGCCCCTACGAGCGTCCGAGCATTGGTGGGTGTTACAGTTGTTGAGGGCACCACGAGGGCGCATACAGCCCCTGTCCCAAATGGCCCAGGGTTCAAAGGTCCATGACCGAAAGTCCTGTCCCTGGCCTCTGGCCTTCGCCCTCGCTACAAGGGGCCTCAGCTGCACCCAAATATCGATCAGCAACGTTCTTGTGACTCTGCAACTTTGAATCAGGCCAAACGTGCTTGTGAGAAGATTCTAGCTTGTGCGCATCAGCAGTGTATGTCTTCAGCGATGGCTTAGGGCACGCACTCACTCCCATGCCTGCTTGCCGGCTTCATGCTGCCACACTTGTGTGAAGATGGTCAGCGTGGCGCAGCTGGAGGACGTTGCTGAGCAGTGCGCGCATGCAAACAACAGCGGCAGCAGCGGCAGCGGCAGCGGTGGCAGCGGCGGCGGCGGATCGAATGACAGGTGTGTGACTGGGTACTGGCGCACAACTCGTCGTTGGAAGTCATCCAGGAGCTTATATATTGATAAGCATCAATCTAACCCTTGCCAGGGCTTTTGTTTGTGCCGCTCACTTAGGGGTTGGTGCCTCCACTCACTTTGGGTAGCGGTCTGCTGCGCCCTGGGCTCACCCACGGAAGTGTGAAAGACAATGCCTGCCTCATCTACTCTGCCTTGCCTTGCAACCTCTTCGTCAACCCTTGTACTGCAGCCATGCAAGCCATGTCATGCAGCTGGTCAGCAAGCTGTACAAGTACCGGCTGGAGATCCTGCTCAAGGTGTGGATAAAGTGTGGGCTGATGTGGGGCAGAAGTGTGAACAGGCATCTGCAGCGCATCGCACCGCACCTGCCAGTCCTCTTGCCCCTCACCCTCTAATGTCGCCCTCTCCCCTTCACTGGTCCTGTCAGAGCCGCACCCCTCCTTTGGTTTCTGCAGAGCACTCCTTCCCGCCCTTCTTTCCACCTCTCTATTCCCTCCCATCGTGCCTATTAGGAGGCGCGCCCGTCCTTTGGTTTGTGCAGCCGCTGCCAGTGCCTCTTCAACCTTGGGGAGGCGCAGCGGCTGTGCTGCCCGCAAGCAGCGTTTGACAGCGATGAAAGCGCAAGCGCAACGTCGCAGGCCGACAAAGGACAGCCAACGCCCGGGGCAAGGTACGCCGCTGTTACATTGTCTTTGCAGTACGGGTCAGGAGTCATGACTTGCGTCCTTGCAATACATCCTGACTTGGGCCTCTTGGTGGTATTTCGGAGTGGACCTCGCCAGTCCTTGCTTTTGATGCCTCTGCCCCTGCCCCTGCCCCTGTCTTGATTTCACGCAAGACAGGCTGAGATAACAGGCATGAATCAAGCTGCAATGCGTAACACGTGAGTCAGGTGTCGTGAGTCACATGCTTAGAACGCATCCCATCTTTCCTTCCGCCCGCACGACAGGCTGAGGCATGAAGCTGACTCGGCATGGAAGCTGCAGCGGTACCTCACAGAGCTGCGAGCGCAGCAGGTAAGGGCGGGGCCGTGAGCGCAGCAGTAAGGCGGCAGGAG
>JAWZTI010001649.1:1118-12135 GCA_039880955.1 Chlamydomonas urium | reverse complement strand
GTGATGCTTTTCATGTGATATGAGCTATGTCGCCAGTGTGTGCTGTGTATCGGCCCACATGGTACGCACCCGTGTTTGACTCGTGCTGCAGGTCCATCCTGCCCCAGTGCGTGAGTATGACGCTGGTGTTGTAGATCTCAGAGGGGAACCAACACGCGCCCTCGTCATGGTTCGCCAGCCATATGTGGTCGCGGCCCTTGAAAGGAGAGACAGCAAACAGGGCGCAGTGGGCAGGGGCAAGGGTAGAGGGCAGAGGGCAGGCGAGGAGCAGCAGCAGAAGAGCAGGGGCAGGGCCATGGCAAGCTCAGGGATGGCGATGAGCTGGGATTATGAAGCGTGTCACATCCAACCCTGGCTGAGCCTGTTGCTGGTGTCAGCATACACACTGTTGCCGTGCTGAGGTCTGCTGAGTCGCGTGCTGCTGCAGCTGCTGGGCGCACTTGTGTCCTGTTCCACCAGGGGTAGGTGCGCTGGATGTATTGCTTCACCTCCAGCAGCATGTTGGCGGCGTGCAGCACGCGCAGCTCTGCACACACAGGCAAGCAAGCAAGCAAGGCAGCAGGATAGCACAGCCAGCCAGCCAGCAGGCATGCTGCTGCTCTTCACTTGCCCCAGCATGAACATCAGCGACCACCTTTACTCAAGTTCCCCTGCCCCTCCCGAGCTTGATCCGGCAGAAACCTTAGCCTCTCAGCTTATCTGACCGTCTTGGCATATCCCAACTTATCTCATCTTACCCTATCTTGTCTCTTATCTCAGCCTAGGGCGCACGAAGGGCTAGAAGCAGCAACTGACACGACTTACGCAGGGGCCCGTGCCACCAGGGGTAGTCCGCCCATGAGTAGACGGGATAGATGAGGCAGCAGGTGTAGGCGGGCACGTAGAAGAAGTCGGCCTCGTCAGGGTCAAAGGTCCTGAAACAGATAGGTTCAGAGAAGAGGGGACTCAGAATGTGGAGGAAGCCTTGTACAAGGCCTGAAAGGCAGCCTTTGTGCCATATTTATCAGCGTCCAGCTTTTCTTGTGCACCTTGCACTGCAGTGCTGCATGACTAGTGCAGAGCAGCTGTTGCGTTGGAAAATGGACTGGCCACAGAAGCGGCCTCGAGTGGTGACAACGAAAAACTGTCGCCAAAACCGTCTCTGCTGTGCTTGTGTTGACCATGTTGTGCACACCCTGCGCTTGCTGTCCAGACTCTGCCCATGCTGTCCACAACCAGATTGTGCTCTCCAAACCTAGCCCGTGTGCCCACCCACACAGCCCATGCTGTCCACACCCAGCCCATGCATGCTGTCGGCAACCTGTCCATGCTGCACACCTGTGTTCGCTGCCCAGCAGCGTCTCATGCAGGTAGCTCTCAAGCGCGTACAGGTTCTGTGTCTGCGCCATGAAGTTGTTGCCTATGTCCCACAGCCGATGCACACAGCCCAGCCTGCAGCAGCAGCACAAGCAACAGCAGCAGCAGACGCATCAACCATAGCAGCGCGGAAGCAGTAGTTCAAAAGCATAGGTTCAGTGCCGCATGCACACGTGATGCGCTGGTAGCAGTATCCAGCGATAGGTGGTGCTACCACGCTACAACAGCAGATACTGCAACCAACGGCACTGCAGTAGAAAGCATGTGCCATCTATGGGGCACAGCTTGACTGCTGTCAAGAAACAAGCTAGAGCGCCTGCAGCCTTGTCCACACCCAACCTGCAATAGCATGGTGCTCCTGTGTTCAACAGACCTCCTGCTTATCCTTGTGATGAGGTGTGCTTCATGCCTTTGCAGCGCCCTATGAACTGCAACATGGTCTTAAAGCAAATGCTCACTTTTGCACTTTGTACTGCAGCATCCTGGTGGTGTACTCAGGTGGCAGGTCATAGACGTAGATGAGGGGGCGCTTGCGGAGTGTGGGAGGCGTGGGGGGCTCAGGGGCGGCCGCCTCTGGTGCAATCTCCACCACCGCCTCAAGGTGACGCTGCTGGGGTGAGAACACCACTGCAGGGGGAGTGCGTTGGGGGAAGTGGGTGGCACAGACAGCAGCGCGCTTGCGCATGCAAAGTCAAGCTTTGGTAGCACAGAAGCAATGTTACACCACCCTGGATTTGATGTTGACCCTAAGAAGGCCACTTCAGGCCTGTTGGCCCCCCCTGCAGGCCGAAGCTACCCTTGCCACATACTCACATGGCTCTAGAGCCGAGCCTGCGACTTTGCGCATGCAGTCCAGCCCGTACCACCCAGGGTCGCACTTGCAGAAGCCCAGCCAGCACACCCCTTGAAACCGCAGCAGCAGCAGCAGCAGCAGCAGCAGCAGCGGCAGCAGCAGCAGCAGCAGCAGCAGCAGCAACAGCAGCAGCAACAGCAGAGCACTCAAATGAAAAACGGCAGTGCACCATGAGACAGGGCGACACCACCAGGTATTAGCCAAGCTTCAACAAAAGTATTTTGCACTCTGCCAGGGTGCCCAGAGATGCGGTGCCATGGTGGCACGCGCTGAGGCAGTGGCCGCTCACCTCTGCCGCTGCACTGGTTGGGGCAGTGCATCTGGTAGCGCTGCTCGCAGTAGCTGCCGTGGTGTCCATCGATGTAGCATCCACACCTGCCACACCAATCCCATTCATGCAAGAGTGGGGTTAAGGGTAGACCAATCGTCCACAGAAACACCATGCTGCCAGCAAGGAGGGCCGTGCTTGGCACACTAACATCAACCCTGCATGCACGCCACAACTGCCTGCCAGCTTACGATTTGACCGGCACCTCCGCTATGCACCAGCCGTTGAGGCCGTACAGCTCCTCATACGCGGTGTTGCCCCAGATCATGTCCTCTCCCTCAGGCGTCTGCGGCAGTGCGCAAGTCAGCACACAAGTCAGGCTTGCAGCTTATGGTTCCAGTGAGGGAGCATGCAAACAGAAGCATTTGTTGAAGACTTTGATCTCAGCCTTGTGGCTGAAGCACCTGACAGTTCACCCTGACACCAATAGATTCATTACATCAAAGACACAGCGCCTTGATACCCAACCAATCTTGTTCATTTCCAACCACCAACCCACCGTCTTGGGATTGCAGTGGTCCCCCAGCATGCGGCCCTGCTTGATGGGTGGCGTGCCGGGTGGTGAGCCGAAGGGGGGCGGGACGTGGCCGTACTTGGGCCCATCGCAGTAGCAGGAGGCGATGGTGGCATCACAGACGCCTGAACAGGAGCGCAGCAGGGGCAGGCAGGACAGGCAGGCAGGCTAAGGAGGGGGTGCGTGGGTGAGTGCATGACAGGGCTCAGTGCAGGCAAAGGGCAGCTGGCTAGGCATCAGGCTTGAGTCGCCGGCAGAGATGGAAAAAATTAGCATAGACACCAGGAACCTCATCAGCCTGTCCAACAAGCTGTTGTGCGTGTGCAACAAACCGCACTCGCCTCCCAAGGTCACCCAGTCAGCTCAGCCCACACCTGCCCGCGCTCGTCCACACCTGGGCAACGTGACGCCATCCAACCTGCCTTGGTCCAGTCCAAGTCGCGGCCATTGGCGTCCATGTGCGTCTGCAGAAAGGCATTTGGGAAGCGAAGACATGCTATGGCAGGCAGAGGCATCTTGCACGCTCAATTCACTAGGATAAACGAGCAAGCACAAGCATCGTGACTGCCTTGTCCTAGATGGACTCGTTTTATGGTATACTGTGCACAACAGCGCAACCGCCACAGTAGCAGCCTGTTGCCTAAACAGCACACACTTGAGACCCAGATGCTGCTGGCAGCGTGAACACTATGCCCACTGTCAAAGCTGCTGGGTGACCTATCTCATGACAGTCAAGACGTGTGCGTGGGACCTACAGCCGTGAGATTGCCGCTGTCCCTGTATCTGTTGGTGCAGGGGCGCTGCAGCAGCTGGCTGCAGTCGGGGCCCGTCCAGCCTGCAGCAGCGCAGCGCGGGAGGAGGGCGTATCAGGTTAAAGAGTGAGGCATAGCACAGGCTTGACAACAATGAAGCTTCTACCTACAATAGGTTTTGGTCAGCCAACTGCCGTCTCAAGGCGCGTTCAGCACAAAGCGTGAGCTGAGGTGCCCTCCCGCTTACTGCACCCACCCCAGGTCCTGACCTGCAGGGCAGTCGCACAGGCCCGTGTCGTGGTTGCAGTTGCCAACGTTGCTGCAGTTATTGAGGCAGGCCTTGTCACCACGGGGTGCGGGGCGGTAGGGCAGCCCAGGCTGCCGCCAGAAGGGGCCGCACCAGTCACCGCGCGACAGCCGACACTTGCGTGCAACCAGGCGGCGCAGCTCTGCACACACACACACAAGCATACAGGCACAATCGGCAACGAATCAGCAACCGTGAAACGAACACTTGTGCAGGCATGTGCATACCTGAGTGCTTTTTGCGCCCGAGCACTGTGGCGAACGCAAGCAGCTACCATAACCTGGTGTGAACGCTGTTCAGCACCCCCCATGGGTGCCACGTTCTTTGTGCAAAAGACAAAGTTTTCTGCATCAACACAGTGACTCCATCCTCGCCAGTGATTGTCCTCTGCTTTCATCTGCACTGCTTGTGCGGCCAACGACACTGCTTTTCAACTTGGTACCTAGGCAGCGCCTGTGGCTCCACCCCTGTCGTTCTCTTCTCATGTGCCGGGTAGGCCGACCCCTGTTGTTTTCTATTGCTGTGCCTGGGAAGGCTGCAACCCCCCCGCCTCACCTGTTGCTGTGGTGTTAGCGGCATCCAACGGCTCCCGCAGCTCAGCTAGCATCCTGCCTGCGCGCCGATGGTAATACAGCAGATGCTGCTCAGAGACGGTGTGAAGGTGATCCTGACCAATAGGTGTCTGCATGATAGCCAGAGCAGCAGCAGAGGCAGCAGCAGCAGAGGCAGCAGCAGCAGCAGGAGTCAGGGTTAAGACAGGCAACACAACATGTCAGCACAGAAGAAGGCGGTACCAGCCCAGTCCACACACTTCCCCTCATCCCGTGTTCACACCATAACACACCGCAGTACAACACACTATGCCGCCTGTGGCGTGATGTACTGCGGTCTGTTGCGGGTGTATTTGGCTGTGGCCAAGCATTGCACGTTCGCAAAAGTCCCAGCTGCAGGCCAGGCCCTGCTCTCACCGGTATGTCTGCCAACTTGTGCTTTTCAATCGCCGACACAGCCATCTCATACTGCCAGTCAAAGCAGCGCACGCCCAGCGGCTGCGGCCACACCAGCAGCAGCATGGCCACCAGCAGCGCCAACCGCATGGTGCAGTGCCGGAATGAGGCCTGCCGTACTGCTGCCAGCTGCTTCTCGTGTGTGTGCCAGGCGCTACAAGTTGCCCAGGCCTGCTCACTCATGGCATTGTCTGCCTGCTGCTCAGCAAGAACCAATGAGAGTCCTCAGGTAAAGATCGTCTGAGCTTGATATGTGCCTGTTATGCTAGGTGTCAGGGCAGGCAATGGACTGCCGCAGCGTTTGCGGAGGCTGCAAATCAATGCACCCAAGTATGAACTGTTGCGGTGTGGGACAAACGATTGCGCACCCAATTGCTGTCGTTGCAAGCAGCGCGCATCTGAGGGCAACTGTGACATCCGCGTCAATATCGATTGTGACTGTGTGTGTAGCACATGATCATGACGCCAAAGAGCCTTTGAGGCATGCTGCAATCTGCTGCTGCAGCTGAATGTGATCACATGCCAGGCCAGCGAGCGTGTCAGGGGATGCTGAGCAGCGAATGAGGCAGGCGTTGCAGCATGAGCGCACGTGGCAAGTTGCAGGTGCGGCGCGGGCATGTCCAAATCAAGCATGCACTGCCCATCAGCACAAGAATTCGTGCTCATGCCCACACGCTGTTAAAGTGCAAGCAAAATGCATCTTGCATGCCTGTGCCATGACAGCTCGGTGGGATGGTCCCCTGGATGCTGTTGGTTCCGCTGCTGATGTGGCTGCACCCGTTGGCAGTTGCGGGACTGTTTGCAACGGCAAGTGAGCAGCCAGGCTTTGACTGGCGCTATGAACTTGCCCTTGCCGAGCTAGAGCCACACAAGCTTGATGACATGCAGGTAAGTCGTGCAGACTCCACCTCACTTGACTTAAGGTGAACCTGAATTGCGGATGGCGTGGGAAGGTCAAAGGTGCAGCAGTCCATCAGCATGTTGTTGAGGCTCAATTGCCATAACCTGCCAAGGCTTGCTGCAAAGCTTGGCGTGACAGGCCTTGAAGGTGGCGGTTTGATGATGCCCCGCTTTACCGCACGTCACTTTCAGGTCACTTTCACGTGAACAATGAAGGGTGCATATGGCAACACCTCAGTCCGCTTGTGACTGCCTGGCTGTCCATGTGCGCAGATGCCCATTGGTCAGGACCACCTCCATGCGGTCCCAACAGCAGAGCTGCTGCACTGGCACAGCCGCGCCGGCAGGGTGCTGGCGCAGCAGCGGGAAGCTCACGCCACTGCCTTTGCCTCGGCCAACTCTACAGGTACAGGCCCTTCTAGGAGGATAGGGCCTGCAAAGCCTTCCCACGATTCTATGCGGTTTTGTCACACGCATGCATATCAGTCTGTCATGGCGGTAAGCAGTTATCGCTCTGGGAGAGGTGTGAGCCACGTGCATCAGTGAAGCCCTCTTGTGCATCCCCATCCCCGTTCTGGCCCTACCGTCTGCCCTCACTGTCTTTTCTAGCCTGTCAGCTGGTCTAGCGCGATCTGGTCTGGCGCGATCACAGCAGTAGTGTGTGAGGCTGCAAGATTTCAGTTTGGTGCCTCACTAATTTGCATCACTGACAGCTGCATTGCTGACAGCTTGGTCAGGAACCGGACCCTAAGATGTGCCCATGTCTTTTGAACTCATGCTGCAGAGCTGCGCCGCCTGGTTGCACGCAAGTGTCGGCTGTCGCGCGGCGACTGGTGCGGCCCCTTCTGGCTGCAGCCTGGGCTGCCCTACCGCCCCGCACCCCGCGGTGACAAGGCCTGCCTCAACAACTGCAGCAACGTTGGCAACTGCAACCACGACACGGGCCTGTGCGACTGCCCTGCAGGTCAGGACCTGGGGTGGGTGCAGAAAGGGGAAGGGAACCTCAGCTCATGCTTTGTGCTGAATGCGCCTTGAGACAGCAATTGACAGTTGGCAGACCAAAAGCTATTGTATGTAGACCTGTCTGCTGCGCGAGCTGTGAATATCTGCCACATCCTGCCTGACGCATACTCCTGTACTTCGCTTCGCTGCTGCAGGCTGGATGGGTCCCGACTGCAGCCAGCTGCTGCAGCGCCCCTGCACCAACCACAAGCGCACCACAGGCAACCAGTCGACGACCCACATCGACGCCTACGGCCGGGACTTGGATTGGGAGGCGCCGGGGTGGATGGCAAACAGATGCCCCGGTGGGTGTGGCTTGGGAACAGGGCTGGGCTCTGCACAGCTGGGGAGGTGGAGGGGCTGGTTGTGTTTGGGGACATGTCGTCATCGCTGCGCAGGTGGAGGTTCGCTGTGAAGTGGGGCATGGCGTTACCTGTGCACAGCTGCAGGTGACATGGGACATGGCCTCATCTCTGCGCAGTTGCAGGTTGTCGTGACTTGGGGCATGGCGTTACCTTGCAGGCTGGCTTGCAGTTTGGCAAGCTTGTGTTGGGTGGTTGTCCCTGCACTGCCAGTGCTGTGCTATGAAGGGCGCTGGCACAAATGGGCAGCATTGGACCTGCGCGTTGAAGCAACGTCGGGCGGCAGTCCTGACACTCACATGCCAGTGCTGTGTTGCTCTCCCCCTCCTGACCACGAAACTCGCCGGCATGGCTGAGCTCCTATGCAGGCATTTGTGAAGCCTCAATCGCTGCATGTTACTGCGACGGCCCGAAGTACGGGTACACTCCTCCCCCCTTGGGATCGCCTCCCGGCACACCACCCATCAGAGCGGGCCGCATGCTAGGGCATTCGTGCCTCCCCAAGCAGGTGGGTGAGACAAGGACACATGCTCGTGGTGGTGACGGCTGCAGTGGTGGGTGCACCAGCTGGAGAGGGATGATGGTGGTAGCCTGAGGTGCACATGGAAACCCTAGTGTGGTGCAGCGCTTGGAGGGTAGAGCAGTCATCGTGCACAAGAGAGCAGCTCTGCTTGTCATTTGCATGGTGCAGGCTACATCGGCATGTGTCACTGGCGGCGCAGTGCTGTGTGCTGCACCCCCTGTCCTGCACCCCCTGCTCATCTCCCCTGCCCATCCAACCCACTTGCCTCCCTCCCCGCCCCCCTTCCCACCTCACCTGCTGCCGCGGCTGCTCCGTCCAGACGCCTGAGGGCGACGCCGTGCCTTGGGGCCAGATCGACCTGGCAAACCTGTATGGCCCCGACGGCTGGTGTGTGGCAGACGCCCCCAAATGGCAGTGAGTGTCTCTCTGCTGTCTTTCTATCTGCCCGCCTGCCTCCCTGTCAGCATGGGGGGCTGCATTACATATCAAAGTTTGAGGCTGGGCGACGATTGACACAATTAACGCGCTGCATGCAGCCGCAGTTGGTGCTTTTGGAGCGACATATTTACAGCCTTGCTTTCTTCGCTGTAACATTGGCAAAAGCTGAGCACAACCTGGGCGCAAGACACTCCTGATCACTTGTTGTACACTGCCCCGCCTGTAGAGCCTCACAGATCTGTGATGGTGCTCTGTGCTCATGTGTCCTCTCTTATCCTGCGTCCCTGTATCCTCGTGTGTGGTGGTGCATTTTCCTCCCTTGCGATTGTGCCTCTGCTGCGATTGTGCCTCTGTTGCCCCCTCCTTGCACATGCAAGCTGTGGCTGCAACCTGGACGGTCATCACGGCGACAGCTGCGAGAAGCGGCACGAGATGTTCTGTGTCAACCAGTGCAGCGGACGCGGTGAGTGCAAGCGTTGGTACCTGGTGTTACCCTCAATAGCAGAACTGCAGTTGCTGCAGCACGCTCGAGTGTTGAAGCTGAGCGTCAGTTGTGTCGGCTCCTGGTCAGCTTAGTTGCAGGAAAAAAGGCTCAGCAGCAGATGTGTAGGCATAGCAGTAATAATGAGCCCAATCAACAGGCACACACAGCAGTCATAGCTGTGCGATGCAAAGGTAAGCACCTGTTATAAGGAGCTTCAAACAAAGGGTGTTCAGCATGGCGTCTGCATAAAGCACAGCAGCTGCTTGAGCGCTAATGTTTCCAACATATAGCTGCCGCTTGACTCCCGCCATGCGCTCCGTTGACCGCTGCCCCAGGCGTGTGCTGGTTGGGCTTCTGCAAGTGCGACCCCGGCTGGTATGGCCACGACTGCTCACGCAAGGCCCTGGGTGCACCCATAGAGCCACGTGAGTGGAGCCAGGCTGGCTTGGGGTAGAGAGGGACATGTTGAGTGGGCAGATGAACTTGCTGTCGTGGTTGATTTGTGCTCATAGCCAGGGGGTCTGGGTGTGCAGTCCTGCCTCCTCAGACGTTGGGTGGGTGTGCAGAATGCCCCAAGCAGCCATGTAGCAACCTGTCGCCATACAACAGCCGGTTGCCATGTTGATGTTGATGCAACTGCCTGGCCCTGTTGCATCCAGGTCAATTCAGTGGGGTGTTGTGTGCCACACCTCGCGCCTGGAGAGGGTTCCCTAATCCACGTCTCAGGGGCGCACCTCTTTCTTTCTTTCTTTCTTTCTTTCTTTCTCGAGCTTATGTTGCATCCCTTGCAAGGTGCCGCCTAACCTCCTGGCCACCCACTCCCCCCATGTCCCCCCTGCAGTGGTGTTCTCACCCCAGCAGCGTCACCTTGAGGCGGTGGTGGAGATTGCACCAGAGGCGGCCGCCCCTGAGCCCCCCACACCTTCCACACTCCGCAAGCGCCCCCTCATCTACGTCTATGACCTGCCAGCCATGTACCATTCGAGAATGCTGCAGTACAGGTGCGAGCAGTAGTATAGTAACCGCCAGGTATACATGCACCGGGCTGCGCAGGTTGTCAAGCTGCCTTGCGCAAGCATGGCAGTTTGGTAGGCCAGCATTGTTCAGCTATCTCGCACCATCAGCACACCCACCAGGTCCTGGTGATGTACTTGCGCCAGCTGTGTGTGTCTGACTGATGCCAGATGCTCAGTCCTGGTCAATCTTGACCCAGACACTTGTCTCACTTGAGGCCTTTACCTGCTTGGTATGGTTGCATACAAACTAGACCTGGTGCTCAAACTTGGCAACCACTGGTTTGGCAATTGTAGTGACCAAGCCCTTGGCTAAGGGCCTACAGGCTGTTCACCATAATGGTTCGCGATTGCCTGCAGGACCTTCAACGGCGCCTGCGTGCACCGCCTGTGGACGGAGGGCAACGACATCTCCCCCAAGACCACCAACGTGTACGCGATAGAGACGTACCTCCACGAGGCGCTGCTGCAGAGCGAGCACCGGTGAGGCCGGGGCCAGGGGGCACTGGGCACACAGGCAGGTAGCGCACTAGTCGAGCGGGGTGTGAGAGCGGGGTATGGATGCTGGGTTTAGGGAAGTTCACCAGTCATCATCAAGGTAAAGACCGCTCGGTACTGACAATTGACAAGGAAACAAGGTAGAGACCACGTGGTACCGACAATTGCCAAAGAAAACAAGGTAATGACCACTTGGTACCGACAAGGAAAACATGGTCATATGGTAGCCCCACCCCACTGGGAGGGTTTCCTCAATCCATGCCTCTGGGCGTATCACCTTTACCTTTGCCTTAAGTGCACTAGTTCGACCAAAGCCGTCGCATCGCAACTTGTTGCATGTCACGATGTTATCGCCAGAGCATCTTGTTGCGGGCCATCCTTCCCCACTGACAGCACTGACCCTTGGCCGCCTTCTGCCACACTTCACTTCTTCCCTGCTTGGTCAAAGAAGACCTTTGATTGTCACAGATCTGGCTCCTTCTACATGCCCCTGTGCCTCACGTGGCTTCCCCACTCCAACCCGTCCCTTGTCTTCCCCATGGCTTTGTTGCTGCATCGCAGGACCGTTGACCCTGACGAGGCCGACTTCTTCTACCTGCCCGCCTACACCTGCTGCCTTCCTCCACATTCTGAGTCCCCTCTTCTCTGAACCTATCTGCTTCAGGACCTTTGACCCTGAC
>JAWZTI010001646.1:0-12150 GCA_039880955.1 Chlamydomonas urium | reverse complement strand
CCCCCAATCACCACCTGCACAGCGGCACGCCTTGCCCTTGCACAAAGCCTGCTACCGGGCATGCGCCTTGCTGCTCTAACCCCCAATCACCACCTGCACAGCGGCACGCCTTGCCCTTGCACAAAGCCTGCTACCAGGCATGCGCCGTGTTGCCCCAACTCCAAATCACCGCCTGCACAGCGGCACGCCTTGCCCTTGCACAAAGCCTGCTACCGGGCATGCGCCGTGTTGCCCTAACCCCAAATCACCGTCTACACAGCGGCACGCCTTGCCCTTGCACAAAGCCTGCTACCGGGCATGCGCCGTGTTGCCCTAACCCCAACCCTACCAGACAACAGCACCCCTTGCCCTGAGCCTTTGATCAGCCCCTAACCCCGACCCACCATCCACACAGTGGCGCCCTTTGATGCCAGGAACCTGGTGATCTCCTTGCCAATGCCCGAGTTGGCACCTGTTTGTCAAGCACATGTTGATGATTAAAAATTGGTTTTAGCATAGCGGCGATGATGGGTTGATTAACACAATGAACAGCTGGAAACCACAAGAGTCTTGTGGCATTAAGCGATCCAAGTCGGTTGTAACTTGCTGTCACCATGTTTTGCCCTGCCCACAGCCAGGTGTGAAGGAAGGCATGTGCTGTCTGCTGACTCATCACTGTGTGCTTGCAGTCACTATGCCCAGCTGCTGCTGACCTACATCCATGTAGGTCTTGCCCAAAGCCAGGCAAGAAGTGCTGGCATGTGCTGCTGCTGACCAAACACTACCTGCTTGGGCTCAGCTGCTACGGACCTGTGTGGTTTTCCCCACCATCAGATGTCCATGTGCTGTCCAATGATCCACCGCTGCCATGCTGTGAGCTCTGTGACCAACCTGTGACCATGTAGGTCTTGCCAGCGAGGCTCAGCGCAGGGTCCTCCAGAGGGTCTGGCTTGGGGTACAGCTTGCGCGCACGCTCCCACCCTGTCAGCGTGCAGTTGCGCTTCCCATACAGATAGAACTGGGGGGGCAAGAGGGCGGAGGAGGGACGGATTAGGGGTTGGAGGGGACTCACCCACTTGTCTGTGGGCGAACCAGGGTTGAGGCGGTGCGAATACACAGCGTGCCTCGCCAAAACAAGCAGCTTTTGCCAATGGGCTCTGCGCTGCGCATGGTGCTGCGTCGCACAGCGCACCTGCGTGGTGGTCGCGAATTGCAGGTACCCCATCGTGGCCTGGCCTTCTTGCCTGCTTCAAAGAGTTGGTCTACAGCGGGCGAGAGAGGCGCAGTTATATGCAGGAAGGAGCGAGGTGTCAATAGTTCAACGGGGAAGGTGCCAGCCAGCGCCATGTGGCCACGAAAATGTGGAAATTGTGCGATGAACACGGTGCCGCGCACACATTACAAGAACGATACAAATCATACTATGAGAGCTCTCACACGCAACACAGCACTCCATGGCAAACTCGATTTTTCCAAAGGAAGGCTTATGATTTCCATTCCACACAATCTCTGGTTGTTGCCCTGGCGCGCCAGGGCGTTGCGTGCGCGTTCATCGCCCTGCTCTTCATAAGCATTTCCCTTGCACCCATGTACATATCGTCAGCACCTACGCTGCGCAGCAGGAACAGCAGCACGGCACCAGCGCGGCAACGCGGCACAACGTGCAGAGCATCACCGGATGCCGTAGCCAGGGGGGCTAAGGTACATCAGTCAAGCCCCATCCTGAGATCTGGGTGCACATCCATCACATCTCAGTGGCATGCACCAGGAATGCAGCACTTGCTTGTGCAGCGCCTTACATACCATGATGCTGTCAGCTGCCCCGCAAGCAGCAACCCACTGCATGAACAGCAATGTCGTTCCTGTTCCCTTGCATCATCCTGCCACCCCCCAGCAGGTGCAGCAGCAGCAGGGCAAGCAAGTAGCGAGCACCGATGGCGGCAGCTCCAGGCGCCAGCTTCTGCTTGGGTTCTCTGCTGCCAGCCTGGCGGCGGCGTTGGGCGCGTCCCTGCCTCAGGCCTCCCATGCAGGCGCAATTGGAGACTCAATCAAGGGCGTCCTGCTTAGAGCCAGGGTGCGTTGCAGCAGCCGCAGCACGCAGCAGCAACAGTCAGAGGCACTTGTATCATTTACTCATTGCAGGGCATAGCAGTGCTTGGCACCACTTCAACAACAGTGGGTGGCAGTCAGGACGCTGTGAATGTGCAGCAGATCCATCGCACCCTGGGAGCCCAGAGTGCCAACTAGATAATTTTTCCCTGATGAATTGCTACACTCAGCGTCAAAACGGCGGTGCCAAGCTACTGGCGCCCTTTGAGTCCGCCAAGATTAAGCTGCAGCAGGCGGCAGATGCTGTAGCTACAGCCACCGCAGCTGGGGGGTCGGGGGCCGCCATCCTCTCTGCGTTGCAGGTGAGGCAGAAGTGGGGTGGTTGTGGGCAGAGGAGGGCACAGAGGAGTGGAGGAGTGTAGTTGACTTCATCAGCAGTCAGGGGGTAGGTAACACAGGTGGATAACTAGCACAACACATGCGCCTCCCTCAAGGCGGCAGGTCCCAAGGCCCATTGCCACCTCTGCCGTAATTGTGACAGTATGACTGACATTGCTTTCTGCAGACCAGGGCGAGGTATGGCCCTGCAGCTGCAAGGAGGCAGTACCGGCTCACTGTGAGCCTCCCCTGAGCATCGTGAATGAAATGCTGCCATAAAGTCGCGGTTGGCTGGCATCCGATTTCGTTGCAGGGCAGTCATCGCCCAGCACCCCTCACTATCTTCTGCCTACCCCACTCCCGCCTACCTCACTTTCCTGCGACACCATCGCCAACCTGACCCACTCGTCTGCACTGGCTTCCATCTTGCCCGCAGGATGTGCGTGCATCATCGCTGAACTGTTACCTGTTCGAGGCCCTTGAAGGCGACAGCACGGAAACCAGGGCGTCGCTCATCACGCAGCAGCTGGCGTTGGCGGACCCTTGCACCTTCCGCCTTGTGGTCAAGGTGAGCGGGGTTGGCCTGCAATTTAAACTGGGAAGGGAGGTGCTCAGTCATCAGTGATGACTCATCACTCAGCCGGCACTGGCGGATCCCTGCACCTTCCACATGGTGGTCAAGGTGACAGGGGCCAGGTCGGATTGGGGACTGAGCAGGGAAGCAGAGATGAACGTGACAAGTCACTTGTCACAAGTGTGTGGACCATAGTGGCACGCGCCCTACAAGCGAACATGATCAGCCCCCTCAATGAAGAGTTACTTGCGCGCTTTTACCCCCTGCAGACCATAAGCTCATCCAATGTCGCACCTGCGCCTCTGTTTCGCTGCACCTCTGTTTTCCTGAGCCTTTGCATCCCTGCATCCTGCTCTGCAGAACGTCGTGGACTTCAGCTCCCCCGAGGTGCAGGCCCAGGGCAAGGACCTGCTGAACGGCGTCATCCGCTCATATGCACTGCTGGATGAGGCACTGCTGCACGCCATGCAGGTGAGGTGCTTTGCGGGCGCTTCGCTGTGGGGGCTTTGTAGGCGTGCCGCCATGCTTCAGTGCGTTCTCACATAGGGACAAAGGAGTGGGCTCTTCCCTCCCATGGCTACGTTGAATGAAAAATGAATGACAACAGAATGGCTTTGTCTGAGCTGGGTGCACTTGGGGTGCAGGCCAGTAGAACCATGCACAGGTGACATGTGAGACCTGATGCAACAGCTCTTGTCATGTCTTGCTGTTTCTCGAACGGTTGGATTCTAGCCGCTTGTCCCCATGAAAAACATGTGCGCACCTGCAGACGGGCACCAGTGCAGAGGACTTGACCGACGTGCGTGACCACCTGCAAGCCACCATCACGGCGGTGTCAACACTGGAGTCCTTTGTCCAGGAGACGCTGATGGCTTGAACGGCTTGACCTGCCTTGCTTCCAATGGGGCATCGCTGAGCATATCTACATTGTCAGGCCCCAAGGGGTGTGTCGATGTTGTCCCTCCCTCCTCATGACCCTCAGGCCTGAAGTCTTTTCTGCACTGCCATGTCAGTTGAAGCGTGCAGGCACTTATCGCGCGAGCGTTTTGTCCATTGAAGCGCTTGGCAAATTTGGTACATGCATTGCTGTCGGATGAATCTCCGAGTACTTGGGATTTCGCACTGCTCCTTTGATTGGCAACACATTCATAAGGACTGCGCTTGAAGTGATGCAAGCTTGCAGAGCAATTGCAAGGAATGAAGCACGGGCAATTAAAGCGACTGCAAGAGGGACGAGGCTGCCTGAAGTTGCCTGGAAGCTGCCTATAGCCACAGTGTAGTACCATGATTGTTCATGCAACAAGACATGAGGCAAAACGCAGAGGGCGACGATGAAAGGAATGTTCCGACGGACATGATGCATTATAGCTGTCAAAGGCCACCTGCTAGGCAGAGTTGTGGTCATAGTTCCATCACGCATGCGCTTGATGTGGCCCTGTCCAGCGCGTGGCATGTGCGTACAGGATGACTGCACAGCACATGAGTGCGTACTGCAGGTACCGCCTGATCCAACTTGCATCGCAAGGGTACCCGTCCGGCTGCAGATGTATCCCCCTCTTAAAACATGTTGATGCCTCGTCGGCGACAGGCTGATTGCTCGGGTGGCAGAAGCTTGTAGGCATCGGCCCTGCAGAGTCACAGCTGCTCCCTTGCCCGTTGCCTTCGCCGCTCACCCCTGCCACTGTCCGCTTGCTACCTCCTGTCCCTTCCCCAGGCGTTGCTGCTCGTCCTGGGGCGCTGTGGCTAGCTTCGAAGGCACCCACACTATCCGACGGCTGAATCCTCCCAGTGTGGGAGCACTCAGAGGTTGCCGGTTGCAGCTGCGGGGAAGCTGCATCTTGGAGCTGTTCTTGGGAAGCTTCCGCACACCTGCCGCCGCCGGCAGCCCTGTCAGTCACACTGTGACCCTTACTGCTGGGCCGGGGGTCTGCAACTACTGGAACACGCCTGGCTTTCAGGTGTGAGAAGTCAACGGAAGAGTGACCTTGGGGTGGCTGGAGCAACAGGCGGGCTCTGCAGGCCATGCAACAGGGGGTGCGTAGAAGATGTCAGGGCAAGCCCAACCATCGCCAGCTGGTCACTCGTTGTACAGGCAGCACTCTGACGGCAAAGAAAAGAAAGAAAGAACTACGTCCTTGGGCGCGAGTTAATGGAAGGTGCAGTCCACAGGAAAACCTGCCTCTATACCCTACCGCTGCGATCGACCACACAGTGAAGGCAAAGAAAAACATAGTTGCACTTGAGCGGTCGTGCCCAGCTGGCACTCCCAAAATATACCTCCCCGGAAATGCCGGCACACACCTGATGGGAAGCAGGTCCAGAGCACCCCTGACGAGGGGCGTGAGCAGCGCCTTGGCCACCACCCGTGTCACCAGTACCAGGGCCACGCCCAGGAACAGGCGTGCGGCCTGTGTGAAGCGAGGTTGAGGAAAGGTAGAGGCAAACGGGGGAATGCGGCGAATACAGGCTATGGATCCAAAACTCAAGAGTGCGTTGCACGCGGCAACAGGGTGGCAGATCATCGAGCGACCCTCTGACTGTACGTCTGTGCCATGCGCAATGAAATTTTGGACAGGGGCGCACGCAGGCAAATGTACACGGCACCTGTGGGCTCACCTTCAGCACAGGCGACCCTTGACGCCAGGCCTGCATCACGGGCGGGGGCAGCAGCGCTGCGACCGCGTCCGCCGCCGCATCCGTCGTGCGCGTCGCGTGCGGCCACGCCGCGTGCACGATCGGCACGCCGCCCCATGCGCCCAGGAATGTGGTCGCGTGCACAAAGCTCTCGGTGCTGTGCATGGGCACCGGGTACTGCAGCAGCATGGCTGCATGAGTGGCGGCCGTTGCGGCGGCATGTGGCCATGAAGGTGTCGTCATCCATGCGAGGTGGTCGTCGCCTGCCACGTACCAGAGCCCATACACGGAGGCTCCCACCAGGGCACCTGTTGTGAACATATGCACACAGGCCGACGTGTCATAGATACCTTGCAAGTGGCCATATACCAATACTAACCGTTGAGACTGATACCATGCAGCGAAGTCAAGAAAAGTCGTCGCATCCACCTAGAGCATGCCACGCAGTTTGTAAAACAAAGCCCTAGTCTCCGATGCTGCATACCCACCAAGCAACAGGTCCATCGGCGAATGGACGCCCAGGTAGATGCGCGTCAGCCCGATCCACATCCCCCACACTGCAGCTGGCAGGTAGGCGAGGCAGTACTGCAGGGCCGTGGCTGGCTCTATTACCCCTCGCTCTATCAGTGTGTGCACCTGGTGTTGCGGGTCAGCAGTGAGTGGGAAGCAAGGAGCCCAGCTTAGCTCATTACACCAGAGGAAGCCAGCAAGGAGCAGCAAGTACAACGATGCTGTGTCCTAGCAGCATCACTCACCGTCACCAGCGCAAAGAACAGGCCTGCAGAAGTGTGGAGGCTGGGAAAGCCATACTCCACGCTGGTTTCGTGCTCCTGCTCCCCCTGGCCATAGGTGGATTGCAGCTGGCGCTTCTGCTCCCTGCGCAGCCGGTCAGCGCAGCGTTACAAGCAATGATTTTAGGCGGTTACAGGTGCCACTAGCACCACCCAACCCAACCGGCTGGGTGGGGGAGGGTGGGGGATGGAGGGGAAAAACGGAAGGGGGGGAGACAAGGGGAGCGGCAAGGCATGGAAGCTCCCAGACTGCGCAAGTGCCTGGCTGGCTGGCTGAGCGTGGCCGCGGTTTGAGCCGCCAATCTGTAAAAGCGTGACGCACCTGTTGCACAAGTGCATGGGCCGCGGCGAGCAGAACAGGTCCTTCAGGGCGCCCGTGAGGTACGTAGTAACCGCCAGCCCCGCGCACAGCTTCGCGGCGGCTTCCTTCTCGCCCATCATGTAGCTCAGCGACAGCACAGCGATGTAAAAGTGCACAGACACTGTGCCCTCACTTGCCCGCGTGAGGAAGTTCATGGCTGTGCAGCTGAGGGAGGTGTTGACCCACATGACGAACGGCAGCTGCCGCTGCACCGCTGCGTGCAGCTGCGGCACGATGTGCTGCCGCAGCCATGGCCTGTGTGTGTGTGCAGGGGCAGCATGTTGCTTGCTACAATTGAAATGTCACATGCCCTTCATCACCAACGGGTACTTTCGTTGATGCCACTTTTGATACTCAAAGCACCCCAATTGGGCTGAGCTGAGCTGCGTGCTGGGCCCTGCTTGTCGTGCTGAGCCATGCTGCTGCTGCCGCTGCCCTTTCTCTTACCTGTGCCATGGCAGGGTCACCAACAGCAGCAGGCCCAGGCCCGGTAGGCAGCAGACTGCATGGGACAGGGATAGGCTTTGGACGTGCGCCCAACTAAGCATCTTGATGAGGAACGGCTTCTCTAGTTCCGACTCTAATGCTGCTGACGCGCTGCAAACATTCCTGCGCTCATTGTACCGCAGCCACTGGTTTTGCCACGGAGTGTGGAGGCCTCGTAGGAATTGCATTTGCGCACAGCGATGTTGATGTTGTCATCGGAGCCGCCTGCTCGCATGGTCGAGTTACAGACTGCAGCTGCTTTTGACGATGCCGACGTGGAGGAGCGAAGCAATTTGCAGATCCCCAGCCAGCCAGAAGGAGCGTACAGGCACGCAGACGCAGTCTTTGTAGCTGCAGACGGCCAGAGCGCTGTGCGCGCAACCCAGACCTGTCTGGCTGCGGGTACCTGTCAGTGCCCTTGGAGGTCAGCCAGCACTTTGACGACCCGCACGCCTAGTTCAAGGAGCTCCCCTGGATGACCCTTGATCTGTCTCTGCAGTGCCAGTGGCTGCATCTGTAGCTGTGCAGCACACCCGACCCACAATGATGACTCACCCTCTTCCTTGAGTGCGTGGTTGCTTGCATGGGAATCGAATCTGGGTAGTCACTCCTTGCCCACCCTTTGGGCTTCTTCAGGGTATACATACACGAAGCTGAGGTCGACCGGGGCTTGTGGACAATCCATTTGGGTCAACGCACAAACCCAGCCTTGGCTGTCCATGGCATATCCTCCACTTCAAGCTCATCTTTGCACTCAAGCTCATCTTTCCACTCTCCCTCCCCTCCCCGGCCCCTTCCCACCCTTCCTTAAAGCTACCCTGGAGATGACTGGCAGGAGGCGGTGCTCATCGTCACTGCTCCTGCCAGCCCCACCCGGCCCAGAGGCAGGTCGGGAAGGAGCTCATTACTGAGTTCCAGCCCGCGCGGTCTGTGACTCTGGCGGCGATCCACAGCCGCCTGAAGGCCATGCAGGAGCCGCAGGCAAGGCTGGTGCTCAACATTGAGCTGCATGGGGACGAGGCCATGCAGCGTTTCCGCCGTGACATGGGCAGCCTGCTGTCACCCGCCAATGGAGGGCCAGGCACCGGGGATGAGGCAGCCAACGAGGGGGAGGTGCAGCCGGTGCAAACCAGCGGCGGTGGTGATGAGGCTGGCAATGGCACAACACAGCAGGTCTTCCTGCCCTCAGCCAACTGGGCCAGCAGTATGGGGACAGTCCAGGGCAGGACGGGGTACCAACACGCCACCATGTACTTCTCAGGGCCTGCCAGCGAGGTGGACGCAGCAGAGGCGGCTGTGAGGCAGCGCTTCGCTTGGTGCCAGGGCGCCCGCTTGGACTGATGACATGATGCAGCACCCCTTGCTGCTTGAGATCGCGATAATCAACCTGGAATAAAGTAATAGATTTGAGGTACCAGTGAAATAAGGAAGTAAACACCGGTTCTGCATGTGCTGCAAATAAGGAAGTAAACACCGGTTCTGCATTTGCTTCACATTGACTGCTGCGTGATTGCTTGCCTAGTACAGTCAAACTTGAGCAACAGCAAATCAAGTTTGCCCATTGACGGCATTGCCCACACCTAACAGATCGGCTTTTTCCTAGTGCCAGCCTCTGTTATTTCTGCCATCGCAGCAACAATGCACGGTCGCAGATGCGCAAGCGGCACCGGGTGTAGAGGCAGGCGCGTCGTGCCAACGTTTGGCCAAGCACCAACGCTCGCTCCATGGTTTTGCGCCCTCACGCGCCACAGCCGCCGTCAGCATGCAGTGGCAGCTCTGGTAGACGATCAGCAGCAGGCACCAGCGTCGCCCAGCACATCGGCACCTGGTGCAACACCTGGTGGACAGGTTGCAACGGTGACGCACCCCACTCACCAGCAGCAGTGGAAGCAGCAGCAGCAGCAGCAACAGCTGCCACGCCGTGATACTGCGGTGCTGGACCTCATCCAGTTTGCAGTCAAAGCCAAGATCCAGTTCGCCAAGTGCCGTCCGCAAGCTATGCCCCCCTCAGGCCCCGCCCTCCCTGATGCACCCAGCGCCCGGGGTATGTTCTCCACACAGCCGGTGCAGAAGGGCGATGCGCTCATCTCCGTCCCACGCCCGGTCAGCCTGACCATCTGCCCTGGCGAGCCAGTGCCAGCAGCACTCGCCAAGCAGCTGCCGGCCTCCACCTGGTCCCAGCTGCCTTGGTACGCACAGGTAGGTAGTTGGCTAGGTAGGAAGGCTGTCAGTAGTAGCCTATTGTACATTCTGAATGGCGTCACAAGGGCACAAAGGACCCCCATTCCAGAAAAACATTCAAACTCCAGACAACAAATTGTATCAAATTTCAACGCACAGATGGCGCTCAAGCTGCTGGTGGAGAGGGCGGCGGGGACGGGCTCACACCTGTGTGAGTTCATCAGGTCACTGCCGCAGCAGCCTGTGGACCTGCCGGCACTGTGGCGGCCTGAAGACATCCGGCAGCTCCAATACCCCGCGCTGGAGCCTCGGCTGCTGCAGGTCAGGAGGTGTGATGTCACGGGACTTGTGTGATGCGTGAGCACGATGTGTGGTGCTTTCACACAACGCTCTGGCTGAAAGCAAGGGGGATACAACTGGTGGCCAAAGGATGTTACACTCTTGCGCAAGGAGAGAAAGTGACAGCAGCACGTTGCCCTGACTTGATGCGTACCGTTGCTCGTCATACTGTCACTCCTGATACAACTGGCCGGCCTGGGTGGGCCATTCGAGGCAGGCCACATTGGCAAGTAGGGGGCTGTAATCCACAGGGTGGTAAGGGGCACTGAGGACGCCTCTTCTTAGGTTGCTCATGCTCATTTCACCCCCACAGGAGCGGGAGGAGTGGCTGGCGCTGAGCGCCAAGTGCGCGCCCTACGTCGCATCGCTTGGCATCCGCACCGCCGCAGCCCAACCCATGCCCGCCTCCTCCGCCAGCAGCAGTGCCTCCGACCCCGCGGCGGAGCTTATGCTGTGGGCGCTGTCTTGCGTGAGGTCACGCAGCTTCGCGGCGCCCTTCTTCCGGACGCCGGCATCGACGAAGCTGCAAGTGGCTGCGCTGCTGCAGCTGCCGGCGCTGGCGCAGGTGGGGAGAAAAGGGGGGAGGTGTCGGGGAGGTGGTGAGGAACGGGCGGAGGGGTGGCGCTGGCGAGGCGAGGGAGCGGCGGTGATGCGGACAGGTTGCGGACGACGAGAATGTTGCAGCTTCCTGTGCTGGCGCAGGTGAGGGGTGCGCAGGTGTTGCGGATGAGGGGGATGCTGCAGCTGCCGGTGCTGGCCCAGGTGGGGAGGAAAGGGGAGGGGTGGAGGGGAGGTGGCGTGGGCGAGCGGGGGCGTGAAGGGTGCGGGGAGGCGGCGAGGTGAGGAGGAAACATTCATGGCATGGCTCTACACTTTTGCACAGCCACCGAGGTCACACGTGTAACCGGTGACATATAAATACCATATTGAAGGACACGTGTCAAACCTCCCTGACACCGTTACTCCTGAGCCAGCCGTCCGCCCGAACAGCTGAAGGACCATCATCCTTTCAAGCCATTGATTCCTAATCGTCCCCCTGCTGTACCCGTGAATCCAAGCAGGTTGTCATGAGCTCTGGAGAGGGCCCCAACCCTATCCTGCTGGGCCTGACCGAGGCAGCGGCCATCGCTGCACCACTGTACTGGGCGTCAACAGACGCCAGTACAGCCTCAACACAGGTAACGCAAGCAACTGAGTAAACCCTGACTCAACGCACCATACAGCTGAAGGGCGCAGCCTCGTTTGCTCATGCGTTGGAGGGTTTGCGGGCCCACCCCGCACCACACGGGCAGCCTGGCACGATGCAGTAGGAAAGCGCAGCACAACGCCCTTGGGTGCAGTGCTACCGGAGTTCGTTCTTAGAACTGAGGGGATAGCGCGCAGGCACGTGCACCCCCACCCTTACCGCCTGCACTGCACACACAAACTTGCGCACCCACCTTGCACCGCCTGTACTGCGCATGCCTTCCCCTCCCTGCAGGTGCAGTACGTCATGTGCCCCTTCCTCGACTTCATCAACCACTCGAGCGCGTCGCAGGCCGAGTGCGCGTATGACTGGCTCCAGGACTCGTTCAAGGTGGTTTCGGACCGGCCCTACCAGCAGGGCCAGCAGGTCTTCATCAACTACGGTGGGTTGACGCAATACTCAGCTGCAGCATTATGCAGCAGTTACAGTAACAGTATGTTGATGCAAGGCTGGCTATAGTTGGTTGGGGCGCACAGGAACTCGACCCTGGTAACTTCTTATCGCTGTCAGTGATGAATCCATTGTTGCTGGCTGCTGAAGCAGGCTCTGCATCTCATAAAGCAGGACTACTAGAGCAGCATGACTTGTTCCCCTTGGCCTGAGTAGCACCCCCCTGGCCTGCAGCACCCTGGCCTGGCCCCCCTTGCCTCATTGTGTTTGCCACGCTCACACATACAGTGCGAGCGGGGGTCCCCTGCTTCAAGGGTTGGGTCCCTTGTTACCCTTGTCTCCTCCATCAACTTATAAAGCAGGACTACTGCCTGCTGTGCCGTGCACAGGCGACCAGAGCAACGACCAGCTGCTGCAGGTCTACGGCTTCGTGGAGAGCGGCAACCGCCATGACAGGTCAGCGGTGTGGAAAAGTCATTTATGGAAAGCGACTGTTATTATGAAACAGGATCGTTTTGTGCCCCGGCAGCGCCCCACGCACCTTTTGGTGCTCGCCTCTGCGGCGGTAGTTGCTGTTGAGACGCTCCTTTGTGTTGTTCAGGCATTGATGGTTGATCAGGCATCATGCCCAATGTGGACCCAGTCCTGGCTCGTCAGCGACCTACCTGCGGCAGCAACTACATGGCAGCGTGTTGACAGTCCATGCTGCACATCAACCCACCTTCTCTCTGCAAACCTCCCC
>JAWZTI010001644.1:0-12176 GCA_039880955.1 Chlamydomonas urium | reverse complement strand
GGGCAGAGGGAGGGCAAGGGCGAGAAGGGGCCGCTGACCCGCGGTGGAGCAGTGCAGGCACAGCTTGGAACAACGGGTGAGAAACGTGGGCAGGGCGGAGGGCAGGGAGGTAGAGCAAGCAAGCGCAGGCAGGGCAGCATTGTCATTAACTGACGTTGACCATCAGCCTTTGGTCACCTGGCCCATGAGGACTGCCTACACATGTTGATCATGCCTTGAACTATGTGGTTGTGCTGACAAGACTGGGTGCAGCACCACATATTTCCCATTATCGCTATAATACGAACTTGTGCAACCCTGTTGCGAGCAGGAGGCCGGTGTGACGAGGGCTGAGGAGCAGGTCCGCAGCTTTGAGGGGCTGCATGCGGCGGTGGAGGAGCGCTACAAGCAGCACGAGCAGCAGCGGCAGCAGCAGCAGCAGCAGCAGCAGCAGCAGCGGGCGCAACAGCAGGCGCAGCAGCAGGCGCCGCTGATGATGGGCGGCATGGCGATCGACCCCATGGTGCTGGCGGGCATGGCAGGGCAACTGGGCCTTGCCATGCCTAATGTGCCTAACCCGATGGGCATGATGATGGGGATGCCACAGATGCCGCACATGCCGATGGGCATGGTGCCGGTGCCGATGCCTGGTATGGGGCAAGCGGGGGCCGGAGCGGCGGCGATGCCGGGGGGTGTGGTGCCCATGCCTGGGATGGGTGCGGCGCCGCAGCCGGGCGCTGCAGGGGCGGGCCAGATGCAGGGGCAGGCGGCTGCTGCCGACTTCCGGGGCAGCCTAGGGGCCGGCGTGTCTGGGAATGGCATGGGCGACGGTGGCGGCGGCGGCGGTACGGGAGTGGCAGGGCCGAGCGGCGGCGGTGAGGGGGGGCTGGGGATGGGTGGCGCCAGCCCGAGCTTGGCAGGGGGCCAGTTTGGGCTGTCGGACGACATCGCAGCGCAGCTGGCGGCGCACCTGCAGTCCACGAATCACGACGCGCTTGCCACGCTGGCCAAGTCGCTCGCAGAGTTCAACGGCACAGTGCGTTGGGTGGGGTCCTGCTGCCTTTCCCTCCACCTCAGTAGCGGTAGCGTGTGGGGGCAGGTTTTCACGTGGACTGCACCTATCCACAACTCACGCCTGCGAGCGCTGCTCTTTCCTTCCTCCCTCCGCCTCTGCACTGATGTCGTGCACAGCTCTGATGTTCACGTCGTGCGCTTCTCCTTCAATTGCCTGCGATGCTTACATGCCTTGCGCACATCCTCGGCTCTCACTGTGCCCTTCCTGACTTATTTCGCCTGCTTCACAGCCCCGCTCTTACAGTGCTGCTCCCTTGGATACTTTCCTGCAATGCTGCAATACCCTTGCCTGGCCCTGATTGCGTGTGCTCCCCTTCACCTCCCTGCTTGCAGGGCGAAGCGGACGGCAGCGGAGGCGCCGGAGTGTCGGGCCCCGGTGCTGGTGCAGATCCCCTGAGCTTAGGCCTAGGCCTGGGAACGGACTTCGAAGCGGGTGACATGGGCTTTCCACCCTTGACTGGGGGCGACACGGGATCCCCTTTAGCACCTGCACTGGACGAGTACGACCCAGACGACCCAATCTAGTGCACTGACCTGATGGACCAAGCAATATTTTGTTGTCAACTTTTGAAATGGTTGAACAGATTTTGAAATGGTTGCGAAGCTGCTGAAAAGGGACACGACACATGATGCTGATGAGTGCTGTTAAAACTCCTGAGCCCACTAAGTGGAGTGTAATCTGGTGGTTGCAAATGGACAGTGTTGACTTGCCTATCATGACTTGCCCTGTTTGCCTGGCTGGCTTACATGTACTGCGCTTGGCAGCCTGGAATTTGCAGAGCTTGCTTCCATCGTGTTTGCAGCTTGTTTGCCAGCAGCTAAGCTCAGCGTATCCACCAGGAGGGCCCCTGAAGGGTGGGGAAGGAATGGCTACCCCTGTTGGTCCCATGAGCACGACTCTGTAACAAGGAAAAAGCGACCCAGATAATCAGGAAGCGGGTCAGAGTCGACGCGCTATTAAGGAGGAGAAACAACGCTGTGTCCAGGAGCAGGGTCACAGGAAACGCTCAGCTCAGCGCGCCTACAGAACAAGGCCTCTGCCCCAAAGGGCATCAGGTAGCCGATTCGGGTTGGGAGGTGCGGGTGCATGCGAAAGGAACTGAGCAGAAGACAGCGGTTGAGAAACATGATGCAAGGGAGGGAGTGCTGGATCAAAGGGAGCAGGAGGCAACGATGTATACACCTGTGCACAATCATGCGACACTACAGTCAACGGGACGCCATGAAAGGCACCCAAGACCCTAAACTCATCCAGTGGAAGGAGCGGGCGAGGGCTAAGGTACCTTTGCTTTAGCCCGTCAGATTGTGACACGGCTCGGTTGCAGCAGCGCCACAAGGGTGCCCAGCATGCCCCTTGCTCTGTCGCTGCTGACAGCTGCAGGGTATGCAGGTTTCGCACTGGCACACGCACAGTGATGCCCGGGATGTTGGGCAGCGCAACCGCTTCAGCGCTGTCGCTGTCAACTCCATTATACGTTAAGTCTACATTCGTGCCATCCCTCTTCTTTACAGCCTTCGCGACGGCCATGCAGCCCTGCGCCCCCAACTTGCAGGAGGACAACCCAATGGTGCGCAGATGCGGCAGGGTGGCGAAGAAAGGCACCAGCCATTGCGCACCCTTTGGCCCAAAGTCATTGCAGCTCAACTGCAGCTCGGCAAGGTCAGTGGCCTAGGCCAGGGCAGGGGCTAGCACCCTTGACGCTGCCTCAGCATCGATGCTGCACCCCAGCAGGCATAAGAAGGTGAGCGAGCTTGCAAACGCAGGCAGGGCCAGGGCGAAGGCTGCTGTACCTTCAGCATGCATCGGGGTCTGCGAGAGTGTCAGGTGTTGCAGCCGGACCATTCCCATCAGGGCAGGCGCGATGGCCTCCCTGCTCACTGACGCAAAGATGCCCGATGCTTGCAACAGAGTGAGCCCTGTCAGTGCCTGCAGTGCGCCAGCTGCAGCTACCGTCGCGGCAGCTGCGCCACAGGTAGCCTCAACGATAGCAGGGCAGGCCCCAGGCGGCTCAGGGCTGGGCCAGTCTTCTTGCCCAAAGTCTGTGGCCTCAAGATTCAGAACCAGCAGCTGTAGAGATGCACTGAGACCCGAAGCCAGCACACGTCCGCCTCCCAATCCAAGCTGATTATGGCTGAGGTCCAGCTTGCGCAGGGGTCTGGCCTCCCTGGCCAACACGGGTTGTAGAGCAGACATCGCCTCTGAACTCAGTTGCTTGCAAGTAATATCCAGTGTGTGGGGGTGGGACAGCGCTGCAAGGGCTGGAGCAATCTTGGCCATCCCCTTGTGACCCATCCAGGTGTAGCGCATGATCAGGGTCTGCAGGCAGGTCATGGCCTGCAGCACTGGTGCCAGCAGTGGTGCGCCCTTTCTCCTCAAATCGTTGTCGCTGACATCCAGGTGCGTCAGCCCTGGAACAACGTCCAGCACTGTGCACAGGGCCTGCGCCCCTTCCACTCCAGACAGGGAGTTGCTGCCGACGTCCAGCGTCTGCAGCCTGGGCATGGCGGACTGCGCTGGCGCCAGTGCTGCTACCCCTGCCCCTCCAAAGCCGCTGCCTGGCAGGAGCAGGTGCTGCAGCTGGGTCAGGGGCTGCAGCGCCGCAGTTATGCCCTCAGGCGTCAACTTACAGGGCGTCAACTCACAGTGCTGGATTCGCAGGTATGTCAAACTTTGTAGGTTCTGGAAGGCTTCCTTTTGGGCTGCTGCTCTTGGCTTGCCGAGCACAGGCCCAAGCTCAAGCCCATGCCCATACTGGGTGTGGGATATGTCCAGGTGCGTCAAGCTGGTGTGAACTTGCAGTATCAGCAGCTGGAGTGGGACATCTGCTCTGACGTCAATTGCCAGCTTGCGTAGGCGTGTGGGCAGGCCTGCTGCTGCCCCCGAGGCTGTAAGGCCGGACAGCGTAAGCAGCGCTGGCCAGCAAAGGTCTACTTCTCTAAGCAAAACAGCTGTCAGGCTTGTGCTGTGCTTAACAAGTCGTCCAATGGCTGCTCTGGCTACCGGCATGCAGCCCTTGTGGAATGTTGCACACGTCCTGCAGTTCAGCCTGTGGCATAGAATGCAGTACACAGGCTGAGTGGCACAGCAGCAGACGTGGCTGTGGCCTTGGCCCTGCATCCCTTGCGCTCTTGTGTCCTTCACGGTGCTTAAGGCGTTCCTCCAGGCCTTGCTGACGCGCCGTGCACAGAGATTGCCTGTCAGCAGCAGGATGTGCTGCTGCACGCCCAGCGGCAGCTCATGCCAGAGCGATCTTCCGGGCTCCATCTGGGATGCATCCATGCTGGCGCTTGCGTTTGAGGTTTGGCCTGCGTGGCCAGTTCCGATGCGCAGCTTGGAACAGCATACCTACGTCGACGTCATGCGCGGTGGCCTGCATGCAAAGATGGAAATCGAACGATTGTCAATAGGTTCACGCCACACCTGATTGTGCATTTGCTTTTTCACTTGAATCGAGCTTCAAAGGCCTCCATGTGCCTCTGACACTGCGTGCTTGCTGGCAGATGCACTCTCACAGCACGCTTTTACAACAGCACAAGGCAAGAAGCAAGTGTTGACAGAGCTATAGCACCGCCCTGCCACATAAATCAAGAATGCTGAGCAGCATCCTCCAGAGGTGATGAAATCAAAGAACTTTGCATACCATCACACAGCATAGGGCGCCCACATGTGCATCCCATGTCATGTACAGCCTTCATCACACACACACACACATCCACACAGCAGACACTGGCACAGGTGATGCCTTGCAACAGGAATGCCATGGCATGTTGCGCGCATCATAACCTTTGGCGCAATCATGATCAACTAACTAATGCTGGCATGCTTCAATGTGAAGGCTGCAAGAGAGAAAGAAAGAACTACGCCCGCGGGCGTGAGTTAAGGAAGAAGCGTAGTCAGCAGGCAAGGCCGCCCTACACAACACCGACCAGAAGGCTGCAACCTGCAACAAGTGATCAGTACTGGTGTAACCCGTCAAACCTGGTAACCTGGTTGCTATTTAGACAAACAGAGCCTCGAGGGCAGCAAAGCGAGTCACCAGAATTTGTGAGGCTGCTCAGTCGCTTGCAGCACAGCAGCTGAGGGGAGGTCAACATTATGATTGCAAGGTGCAGCTTGCAACCATCACCCATGATCTGGTATCGGTCGCTCAGGTTGGAAGGGCAACGATTAGAAGACAGTCATCAGTCTCTGGCTGCTACTGTTGGCAGCTCATGCCGTGGAAATCTGCGACAGCTCCTGCTCCCTCGCCGCGGGCGGGTGCTCGGCGGCCGTTTCCGGCGCGACCTGGTTTGAGCGCACTGCGGGGATTTCCTTGCTCCGCTCGCGCTCCAGCCCGCCCGGCTCTTTGCTGCCCAGCTCCTTGCTGCCCCTCTTATCGCGCGGTTCCTGGGCAAGGGAGATGAGCTCCCTGCTGCGGCGCATGGAGGCCTGCTGATCCGGCGCGTCAATCAGCGCACGCCCTTGGGGCCTGGGCGATGCAGGGTTGTTAACGTTCACGGGGCGCGCCGGCTCCTGCATGGCGTTAGGAGCAGCGCAAGGGTCAGTCGATAGCTGTGCTCGGGCAATCAAGACCAGGTGACCAGCTGATCAGCTAACTAGGGTTATGAACATAGCTGGGCACAAGGGCAACAAGGATTTGTGGAAGAGGCTCAGCTCAGCTTGTGATGACCTTGATCATCATGAACACCGGTGAACACCAGTGAACACCGTACGTACGGTACCGTGGATGCATAATATGGTGGGTAGGGGGCAATGGAGGCTAGGGACAAGGCTGTTCAGAGTGGTCTGTTCCCTATTGCCCACCTCTGTTGTGCATGTGGCTTGGCCCCCCGGCCAGCACTTCCCTTCGCCAGGCACTCCACCGCGCCCCTCCCTGCAACCCAGCTGCACGCTCTGCCAGCCGCGTGCACACCTGCTCAAAAACCTCCGCGGCCTTCTTGCCCTCGTAGCTCTCGTTACTGGCGCACACGATGCAGGGGTCGCCGCAGCACAGCAGCTCGCAGCCAACCTGCGTGACCTCGTGGTTAATAGGCTTGCAGCTGCTGCCCCACTGGCACGACACGACGCCGTCGCACACGATGGAGCACAGCCCCGTCTTCTCGGGCACCTGGAGTTACAAGTGGAAGTTACAAGTGTGGGTGGCAAGGGGACGGTACGTCAGGCAGGCAATTATCAGAGGAGCTGACTGGTGGCAAAAGCTGTTCAAGTAGCCAACGCGTCTGTGCACGTGGCCTGCGCTTCAAGTTTGCGCCCTGTATCCCACCTCCCACACCTACTCCCACACTTCCCTGCACGCTCCCACGCTCGCTGTCCCTTGCCAACTCACCTCCATAAAGTACGATCTGATTCCAATGACAGGCGGGAACCTGAAGAGCGCCAGCCTGTCATCATATCCCTCATCCTGCAGCTTGGACACATAGGGCTGCAGCTGGCGGGCGATGCTCTCAGGTACAGGCTCGTCTGGTGTTCCCTCCAGCTTCTTCTCAATGTTGGCCACTGCGGCAGCACAGCATCAACAGGGCATGGCGGTGAGGAGCAGGGCCGTATGGACGCCCACAAAGCAGCAACCACGTAGCGGTTGTGAGTATCGTGCAAGCAACGGTTCGTGTGTTGACAACTGGCACGCTTCCCCACAGCCAGCGTGTGCCATCTTGCTTGCCCAAGCCCTGCATACAATCCTCACGCATTATACTCTGCTCAATCACGCTTCCCTCGCCCCAGCACTGCAATCTCAACCACAAGCTCCATTTCGCTACTTTTTCAATATCATCACACCGGCCCCAGTCCCATACTTACTCTCCACCAGCTTCTTGGTGATGACGTCATTTGAGATGGGCAGGCCGCTGGTGTCCATAATGACCTTGGTATCCGGGTCCACAGTCAGCTCAACCATCAGGGTGCTCAGCTCGGTATATGCCTCGTAGTGCGCCTTTTTTATGGCATCGTGCAGCGCGGCCTGTGGTAGATAGGTGGGTGGGGGGGTCAGGCACGGCACTTTCAGAAACGTGGGGTGGAGCATGTTGGACAGGTGAAGAATGTTGCAGTCCATGGGGCGTCAGAATGGAAGCTGAGACCCACGACTCAACCAATTGTGTTGTGTTCATAGCGACAGTAGCATCCCGTTGCCAGAAAGATAAGCGAGGCCTTGAGGTCATGTGAATGCGAACGCTGATGCTGGTGCGAGCGCTGAGGGCAAGCCCGCCTCAGGGGGAATTCCGCCTGCAGGGCGCACCTTCTCAGCCAGCATGAAGAATTTCTGCATCGCGACCAGCACCGCTGCGACGACGTTGATGCCTGTTGTTGCAAGGCTCATGCCTGGGCAAGCGGTAGTGATTGGGCAGGCAGGTGGGATTATTACAAGCAAACCACTGGACTGTCATGGCAGAGGGATTGCTTGCGCATCCTGACCCTCAGCACCCACTTTCTACGTCCTTCCCTTTCGCCCGTGCCACCTGCGCACCTTCCCCTGGCCATCTGCACCTCCCCCCTCCCATCCCAGCTGCCACCTACGCATCTCCCGCAACCCTTTGCGACCCAACCCCTTCCATTTCTGCCACCTACACCCCACCCAAGCTTTCCTGCCGCCTGCGCACCTGACAGCACCGCAGCGGGTAGGTTGGCGAGACTGGCAGACGCCAGGACAGCAGAGAACGAGTTCATGAAGATGAGGGGCATGGAGATCCAGTTCATGCGACCCTTGAGGCGCTGTGCGTACAAGTCGTGCAGGATGGCGATGCTGCGGGGGGCAAACGTGGACAGGCGGGGCGCTTGATCAGCATTTGAATCATAATGATTTGCCAGCAGGGCGGAAGATCTGTGGTTGAGAGCATTGGGTCAGTCCTGAGAGGCAGAGGCTGAGCCCTGAGTGATACTTGGTAGAGGTACAAGTCTATTTGTGTCTGGAACATAGCCCTGTCAGTGTTCTGTGTGGGCAGCTTGCCGCAAGCCACATTTTTTCATCAGACTCAAGACCCGGGGGGGGCTGTAACTCGGCCTAGCCCGTAGGCTGCAGCCCAAGGGACTCACTACAGGTTGCGGGACATGGCCTCGGTGATGGTGCGCAGGAACGCCTTGCACTTGTCGGCCGTCTGCAGGGGTGAACGGAACGAAAAGCATATGATACATGTGACAGGAGGCCGTTGAGTAGGCAGGAGGTGCAGGGCGCTCATTAAAGTGTGGCAAGCAAGCGACGGGGGTGTCAAGCGTGGGAGTTATAAGTTGTGAGCGTGTTGCACAAATTGTGACACAAGTCAAGCGGCCACGCCGAGCAGCCCTTGTGATGCTGGTACCAGCAGGTCCTGCCCACTTTGAGCAGGGATTTGATGCACCCTTGCGGTGCTCCCTAGGACTGCGGAACACAACACAAGTGTGACACTTCTACCACGTGGCCCACGTGGCTGCCACTCACCTTGCGCTTGTCCTGGCGAGCGCTGTACGCGGCGAGGGTGCCGTCTGGGTGGTTGCGCCAGTAGCGCACGACCGCAAACTTGACCTTCTCGCCAGGCAGCCTGAAGTGGGGGCCCTGAGGGGGGGAGGGCAGCAAAGGGACGGGGCAGGCAAGGTTGTGAGTGACGGGTGGTGGTGTGTTTTACAGTTGTTTAGGGCGCCGCGAGGGCGCATACAACCCCTGTCCCAAATGGGCCAGGATTTACAGGCTCATGACCGAAAGTGGCTCGAAGGCCTTCCCCGCAAGCAGNAGGGCACCCGAAGTCTAGAAACCATAACCGAAACAGGATCCTTCCGCAATGGGAATCGAACTCGTGACCTCTGGAAAAGTACCAGGGTACTTCTGCCCTCTCAAGCAGTTTAACGTCGTGCTGAGGTGGTGTAGGTCTTGTGAATGCCCAGTTGCATGTAGCGTATATCACAGCCAGGCTGTTTGCTCCCTCTGCGCTGCCCCCCTCCCCACACTTACCCAGCCTCCGCACACTGCTCGCACAGCGTTGATGCTCCTCGCAAAGCCCCACACTCCCCAAATCTCCCACACTCCTGCCGCCAGGGTCACACACTAGAGTACTCACATAGTACGCCTCGCCAAACTCCGACGCGACGTCCGACATGGGTTTGACGCTCTCCTCCTCGCTGTCCTCGTCCTCCTCGCCCACTTCCTCCTCGTGCGACGCCTTGTGCTGCTGCTGCAGCAGCGGCTGCTCGATCTCCAGCTGCTGCTGCTGCCCGCTCTCAAACGGGCTCACCTCCAGCGCCTCCGCAACCGGCCCGGGCCCAACGAAGCCCCTCGCCTTGTGCGGCTGGGGCACGGGGCTGGACATAGGTGCCCGTAGCCGCGAGGGGCTGATCATGGGCGCGGTCAAGCGCGAGGCCGGGGCGGGGCCGCCACCCCCCGCGGAGGGCGTAGGGCTACGCAATGCTGACAAGGGGCCGAGCAGGCAGAAGGGGCTGGGTGCGGCCAGCCCCTCGCCGTCGGACAGCGGCTGGTAGCTGCCGTCACTGAACGTCAGCGGCGGGGGCGGGGGCGGGCTCGGCGCCGGCGGCCGTGGCGGAGCGGGCGGCATACCGCTGCCCCCAGCGTTCTTGTGTGTCCCAAGGCTGCCCTGCCCCACAGCTTCCTGTGACTGGACGCCCTGTGCCCCTTCGCCTGCGTCGTCCTCCTCGTCACTGCTGCTGCTGTCGTCGTTGTACCCAGGCGGGCCCAGGCTGCCATGCTCCAGCCAGTGCTCGTAGTGCGCATGGATGTACTCCTCCAGCTCCTCGGGCGGCAGCGACTGCCCCTCTCGCGCAGCCTCAAGCGCGTCGATCTCATCCTCCAGCTCATCCAGCTGCCCCAGGTGCTCCAGGTACGCCTCCTGCGCCTCCTCTGCATCCATGCCTTGGGTCTGAAACCGACGTGGCACGGGGCCGCCCTGCTCCACGTCGCCCACGGCGTCGCCCATGCCGACACCGACGCTGAAACTGGGCGCCGTCTCGGCGCGCACCCAGTCATGATCGTCTTCGACGCCCTCGCCAATGGGTCTCGCGCGCGACTTTTTGAAAGCCTTCTTGCGCCAGCGCTTGATACCCTTAGGGACGTTCTGCTGGAACTGCTCCACCTTTTGTCGCGCCACGCGCTCTAGGTTCTCGGCCGTCAGGCGCGCCGACGTCTTGCGGATGCGGCCGTTTTTGCCCTCGCTCCAGAACATCGGTGCGCCGCAGCACAGGATGGTCCAGCCATCCTGCACGCATGAGGATCAAGTTTGGAACACACAGTCAGAAGCGAGTAGCAACCTCCACAAACATGTGTTGCACGGGGCTGTAGCGCTACAGCCCCGCTAGCGCTGGCGTAGCAACCGCAGGCACTATGCACATGTCCAACACTGCCCTTCGCAAGCAATCGCCATGCTTGCGGCCCGCAGCTCACCATGGGCATGTCGTGGTTGATGGGCTGGCAGTTGTGGCCCAGCTGGCAGCGTACGACGCCGTTCTTGACGATTGAGCACCAGCCCGACATCTCGGGGACGTCCAGAAAGTACGACTTCAAGCCAAGCACGGGGGGGAAGTTCACTACAAGGCGGGGGCAGGGAAGGTTGGTCATTTATAAGCCCATTGGAAGGCACACGGGCAGCACAAGAGACCTTTGATCTGAAAATAGAGGCAGGATCAGCAGGCCGTGTGCCCAGAATGTCCACGCAAGGGAAGCACCAAATGGTGCATCGACACCACAGCAACAGTGCGGCAGGAGTGTCTGCACTTGTGGCACATGCCACACAAGTATGGACAGGGCGAGATCGGCTGCATCCTTCAATGAGCGAGTTTGACTCTTGCACAGTCAGGGCCCTACATATACAGATATATGTATGATGGCGGCAGGCAGGCGCACACACTCACCCAGGTTCCAGCGCCCATTGTAGCCATCCTTCTGCAGGCGTGACACGAAGGGCTGCAGCTGCCCGGCAACTGCCTCGGGCACCGGCTCGTCGGGCGTGCCCTCCAGCCTCTGCGGAGCGCACACGGTGGTTGCTGCAAGTCAGCGCATTGGTTGGCAGGTTCAACGACCTATCGCTGCTACTTGTTCCACTTGCCCACAACTGCTCCCCCGTCCCTCACCACCTCCATCCCATAGGCTCAGCACTGTCCATCCTCTCCTTTGCGTCCATGTCCTGTGCCCTACGCCCTTTACAACACACTTTCCCCATACCGAGCACCCACCTTCTCGGTCTTGTACAGCTTGTCCAGGCGCAGCTTGATCTCCTCGCCCCTCAGCGGCTGGCCGTTGGAGCTGACCACCATGCCCGTGATCTCGTCCACTGACAGGTCATAGATCTGCAAGTGCAGAAGCAGCACGGCCGTACGGTCGTCGGTTGTCAGTCATAGGCCTATGACTGACAATCTACTCAGATCTACGTTGCCGTTTCTGGCTGTATCTTTGTACCCCTGAGCTGTGACAAGCCTCCTGTCCCTCCCCTTGATGCCCCAGCCTCTTTCACCCGTTCCGATGGCACCTCAGGACCTACCAGCAGCGTCTCGGCTGACACAGCCTCAAAATACGCCTCCTTGATGGCCTCGTGAATGGCAGCCTGCAGCAGAAGGCACAGCGGTTCCGTATTTTCCTTGGTACAACACAGCAAAGGTGGTGTTGCCCCATGACATCTGTTGTCTCACATTGCCTGGCAGGTTGCAGCCCTGTTTGTGTAGAGATCCCCATTTGCGGTCAGTCACCCGTGTGGCAACTCTGGGCTGTTATTCTTTGCAGGCACCGTGCCCTGTGAGCCAGCTTCGAGCACACCTTCTCGGCGAACGAAAAAAACTTCTGGACAGCGACGAGCACTGCTGCAATCACGCCGAGGATGATCTGAGCCACGGTGATGCCTAGCAACGGGTGGGGCGCGGCGGGAAGCTCAGGGTTAGCAGACAAGACATGCAGGTGAGGCAACAACACAGATAAGGCGGTTGAGGTGGCAAAGGCTGCAGTGCCCGAAAGAGAACTTCAGTTTTCTGAAGGATACAGCCCCTGTCAAGGACTGCGCAC
This sequence comes from Chlamydomonas urium, assembly GCA_039880955.1. NCBI lineage: Eukaryota > Viridiplantae > Chlorophyta > Chlorophyceae > Chlamydomonadales > Chlamydomonadaceae > Chlamydomonas > Chlamydomonas urium. The sequence continues at coordinate 159 of JAWZTI010001644.1, read as the reverse complement.
ATGCGAACGCCAAGTAACCGGCGCCGCCGGCACGCTTTGTTCCTCAAGTTTGCAAACCTGGCCTAATTCCGTTCGAGAACCTCTCGCTGCATGTTTGCTAGCCGCTGCGCTCAGCCCTTGCTGTCCATCGTCCCGCGAAAAGAATCTGTGACCGACCTA
>JAWZTI010001643.1:1118-12180 GCA_039880955.1 Chlamydomonas urium | reverse complement strand
GCACCGGCCACCGCCGTGCCGCTGCCGCTGTGCCGGTGCGACGGCCCGCTGCCGCCGCTGCTGGCGCTGCCCCCGCTTGCGCTTGGCCCTGCCCCACTGCAGCCAGGCAGCGCCGGTCGTTTGACCAGCACTAGGCCGGCGTCATCGCTCGGCAGCTGCACTCTGGGCACGCCGCCATACAGCTGCTGCTCCATGCGTGCATGTGCTACGGTCTGCTCCATCTGGAAGCGCGCCTCGATGTGCAGCAGGTTGCTCTTAGCTCGGGGGCACAGCAGAAATGGGCTGCTCAAGGGGGGTGACGGGGGGAGGCGGGTGCACAAGTATTTCAGCACACGCCGATTGACCACCTGGTTCATAAACGGTGACACGTATGGGTGACAACTGCAATGCAGCACTCACAAGCACTCAGCTTTTCTGAATACACATGACCTGTGCAACCCAACACGGCCGCCGCTTCTGGTGCCATCACCCTGCCCCAAGTCTCACTGAAAACTGCGAGTGTGAGCCCTGCCCACCACTCACTAGCTGCAGAAGCTGAAGGGCCCATCAGGGCTGGAGCGCTTCGCGACCGGCATGTCGTGTGTCTGCCTCCATGCTGTGTAGTGGTCCTGCACGTCCATCTTGTCGCTGATGAGCTGGTTGTAGAATGCGTCGGGCGGCAGCTGCCTGCCGATCTGGTTTGCCTCCTCCACCTTGGCCAGCACCTTGATGGCGTTCATGACGCTCAAGGTGAGCTTCTTGGTTGCCATCAGCTCCTGGAGCGAAAAAGGGCGAAGCAAAGAGCGGATATCGGTGACTTGGTGAGCATGAGCGCCAGATGGACCTGGACCTGGTAATTGTTGGCATTGCAAGGGCAGCAAGTACAAAGTCCAGAACGAATCGTGGAAGCGCGCCAGCGTGCACCCATCACTGCCGCCCCCCTGCTCACCGTTGTCAAGTATGACTGCAGCGGCTTGACCACTCGCGCCAACAGCATCTCGGCAGGGTAGCTGCTCCACCACTTGACAAGGAGCTGCGAAGCGGTAGGGTGCAATGCATACAGGAAGGAGGCGGTACGGTAAGCAATCTACAGGCCACGTTTTCATCATTACTGCGCTGTGAGCTACCATGAACAATATATTACATGCACATCAAAGTTGGCTGTGAAGTTGTAGAAAAGGTGCGTCACTGCACATGCACAGCTGCCAGTACACTGGCGCACCTGCCGCGTGGGCATTGGCGCGTTGATGAACAGCGTGCCCAGGCGCGGCACCAGCAGCTTTGCAAAGTTGTGCTCTGCAAGCAGCGGGTGCTGGAACACTGACAGCAGCACCTGAGCACGCTCCGGGCTGCCAAGAAGGCGCACGTGTGCGCTCAGGTCTTCCAGCAGCTGCGAGGCTGCCTGGAACATGGTCTGTGTCAACGGCATATTTGCAGGAGCGGGGGTCAACATGTCAGCAGGTGAGACTCGTTCACTGCACGGGGAGGTGAGAAGCAATGTGCTGGGTCATCCTGGGGGCATCGCAAGGGTGTACTGCCACATATCAACCCTAACCCCATGCGTAGCCCTTCGTCCTTTCTTGCTATGTCAGCGCACGAGCAGTTGCCAACCACACACACCTGGCTGATGCTGAACTTGTGAAGTTCTGCCAAGGTCGCGCCTGTTGCATCGCCGCCTGCAGCTGACCCATCCTTGACGCTGCACGCATTATCAGCAAGCACAGAGCACATGCAGGTGTGTTTCAGCACCGTTATGTACGTGCCTGAGCATACACGGCTTTGCAGCAGCAGCTTGTTGGCATACCTTACAACCCAAGGGCAACTCCAGAAGGCACCCCGCTGACCCCCCAAACCCTTGACCCACTCTTTGCTATACAGGTCCAAGATGCTCTGCTGCAGCTTGTCAAGCAGCTGCACGTCCAGGCCCACGCCATCGGGAAAGCCAAAGGCGGCACACAGGGCTGCCGGTGAGCTGAACACGGCCTCCACACCCCCTGACACGGCCTGTGAGCGACGCAAGCATCAGGCAGGGTGCAAGCCATGTTCAATCTGTTGCTCTTGTGCGTGGTGCGGCATTTAGCAATCCTGCGCTGATCAAGATTTGAAAGAGACCGTTTGTGCTGCTGCTGCTAGAAGGCATGTTGAACCTAATTCACACCTTGAACAGGCGGGCTGAGTCTGAGCTCTTGCCCTGTCCAGGAATGGCGCGCCGCTGCTGCTGCGCCTGCACCTTCTCAACAGCAGCCTGCAGCCTGTACATTGCAAGGGTCAGCAGAGCACAGGTGCTCAACCCATGCCAGGACACTGAGCGAAGAGCTGTGTCGCAAGGGCGCTGGTCAAGCAAGGAGTCAAAAACAGCAGCAGAAAGCTTGTTGTCCCAAATTTTGCTGGCAGTCTGTACGGCAGCACACAAGCGATTGGCAATGAAATTGAGGTGCCATAAAGGCTCTTGGACACGCACCGTTGCAGCAGCATGGAGCGCGCTACCTCAGGCAGCTCATGTGCACCGCGTGTGATAAAGGCCGTCAGCTTGGGGCCCGCAACAACGTCATGTACCACTGGCGCACGTGCCCCCTCGCCGCCCTGTGGCATCTGCAGGCAGCATGACACTTGCAGCCGCATCAGTATGAAGCGCAGACCTATTATCATCATCTGCTGCAGTCTTGTGCTCGATTCATTCATTGCTGTCGCTAGCCTCCTGCTGGCCGCCTCCCTGCCCTGCCAGCTGCACAGCACAGAGCCTGACAACCGCGCATGACCCCCCGGTACCCTCACCTGCAGTGCCGGCGGCAGCGCCAGCTCCACGGGAATGGCCACGAAGCCTGGCTCGCCTATCTGCTGCGCAGCTGCCGTAAGCTGCCCAGCTCCGCACTCGCCGCACCCAAACACGCGTCCATTCTGTGCAAGGAACAGCGTGTGCGACGCGCCGCAGGCCACACGCAGGATCGGCTGCCCCTGCAGCCCTTCCACCTGCACACAGTGCACAGGACAGCACAGGACACGGGCTTGTTAGAGTTGAATATCCTTACTCAGGTGCTGAAAGAGCAATGCCGTATCCGCACTGCAGCTGACTGGCCGTGGCTATCAAGATGGCCTGTGCTGTCACGCAACAGGCATGAACAAGCCCGCACGCTACAGAGCATACTGCCAAAACCTTCCAACAATCTGGGCACCAACCTGGCAAGGTAGCTCACAGTCCTGGGTGTGTCCCTGGCCCAGCGCTCCATGGCTGTTGCACCCCCAGGTGTACACGCCGTCGTCTGAGATGGCTGCCGTGTGGAAGCGTCCTGCAGCAATGTGCCGCACGTTCTGTGCAGTCGACAGCAGGGTAAGGCAAAGGCGTCAGCAGCGCGCTTCAGATAGCAGGAGCCCTTGCAGCTCTGAACAGGAACAGAAGTGCACTTGTGTCAATTCAGTCAATCTCTGCAACACTCCGCAACTGTCTTGCTGCAACTCCCTGTCCAGCCTATATCCCTCCCGCCAGTATACACCTTGAGCGGTACACGCCGTGGCAGCAGCGCCCGCATCAGCTCCTCCCTCATCGAAGACATGCGCCTGTCGCCAGAGCTGCTCTTTTCTTCCAAATGCTGTTTCAACACATGTTCTGGTACCGAGCACAGCCACTCTGTCGCCACCTCCACGCCCACGTTGCCCGTCTCCTCCAGGGCCAGCTCAGCATGCGCGCGCGGGAAGCCCATGTCCATCATGCTCATCAAAAACTGCTGGCTGGCGCGAGGGACGCTATTCTTTGCCAGGCTGCTGATTCTTCGCCTGCAAAGACAGCATGATGCGTGTATCATGTGAGGTGTTCGTGTACAGCAGCAACAAAATCCACAGCCCTTGCCTGTGGGCACAGTCTGTGATGAGCACAGTCCCCTTGTTCTTGGCAGTGCTTACCCCTGGGTTGCCTTGACAGGGCTGGCGGCAGTGCCTGCAGCAGTGTGCTCTGCTTCCGGCAGCAACCCCAGCTGCCCATGCTTGTTGCTGCCCCAGGCAAACATGTAGCCGTTGGACGTCAGTGCCAGCGAGTGGCTGTCGCCTGCGGCCAGTTGCACCACAGGCAGCGCCCACAATGCATCCACCAGTGCAGGTACATGGCGTGTCTGCATGTCCCCGAGGCCAAGCTGTCCACTGGTGTTGCAACCCCAGGCAAACACCTGCGAGCGCACAGCGGCAACGGCATTGTCCTCTGTGGCTGATGACACCCCCGCGGCAATCAACAAAAGTGATTCTTGAATGCCAGCTACAAATCATATGCCCAGAAGGCGCTGGACACTGCAGCATCTCACCTGTGACTGGGCAGTCACACACATTGTGTGCGCCTTGCCACACACCACTTGCACCACAGTCATGTTGTGCAGCGCGGGAATCGGACGCAACACCGGGCACCAGGACGGAGCGCTCTCGCCTAAGCCAAGCTGGCCCGTTGAGTTGCAGCCGCACGCCAGGACATCTTTGGTAGTGGCAACCACCGTGTGCTCTTCGCCACATGACAGCACCCTGGGCAAAGCCACAGCCACATCCACAGGCAGATTTGAGCACCAGCAGGCAGCTGCAAAGGACACAGGCTGATGTGATAGCTGTGGCCTAGCATCGCTTCACGGCTCAATCCCTGCTCACCTGAACTCAAGCTGTGAGTCGACAGCCGAGGGTGCGTGAACGTTGGCATCAGGATGGCGCCCAAGCTGTCCCTTGCCGTTCAGGCCCCACGTGAAGAGCTGCCCAGAGCCTGTGAGGCCAGCAGCATGTGCCCGTCCAAATGCTAGCGCCGCCCAGCGTCCCACGCCATCTCCTGCCTGCACCAGTTGTGGCTCGCTGGCCTGTTGCAGCCCACTGACACCCAGCTGTCCGTGCGTGTTCGAGCCTGTGGGAGAGCAAGCAGGGCACGTGCTAAGGTGCAGCATTCGGCGTACGCCTCGCCGCCCGCACGCCCAGCATTTGAACCAAGCATTGCGCTTCCAGCCCTGTTCCCATTCCCCTAGGCACGCACCGCAAACGAATGAATTGTCCTGTATGTGCGTTGAGAGTAGCGGCGTAGACGGCGATACGGCGAAGGTGTCTTCCGCCTGCGCAGAAGCATTGGCAACAACCAACCACTTGGTTGCATGGTTCCCTCGCTAAAGAGTTGCAGCATTAGCGCAAATCGGCAGCAGCCGCACCTGCAACTCTGCAATGCGGGACTTGACGCGCGTCCTGACAGCCCGCAGCTGCAGGCCAAGGGCTCCCTCTTCCAGCTGCAGCAGCGGAGGCTCTGCAAGGCTCTCCATCCCACTACCCGCGTCCGCAGGCATATTGCTCTGTTCGTTGACGCTGGTTACCACGCCGACATTCGTCGCTGCGCGCCCACTGCACGCAGCACTTTACTTTAGTAGTCTGTTGGGTGTGTTCACACCACTGAGGCTTAACACACGCTTGAGAGGACGGCGGGCACGTCCACGAGGCGCCGAACGAGCAGGCGTATGTTGCGATGGGACCCCGGAGCAATTCGGTGTGGAGTGCGTAGTTCACACCTTGCGACCTTTGTGGGCTCAGCACTCGCAGCACGCACGCAACGCACAGGAGCTTCGCAACGCCGGTCGCAGTCGTGATTCTCCACTGTTACAGGCAGGCTTTGATGCGTCAGTGTTGACCTTACAGGTCCACTCCGCTTCAGCTCCCGCAGCAGCAGCAGCGCTGAGGTGCGCAGCGCACCGCAGGCACCATGAGCGGTGACTACGTGTCAAAAGCTGAGGACTACAGGAAGCAGGCTGAGAAGAAGGTAGGTGCCCGGCCCGTCCATGTGCATGCAACTCGCAACCCCCAGTGGAGTGCTCACCACGCGCCCATCGTTACCATTGATCGACGCAGTTGAAGAGCTTCAGCTTCTTTGGCAGCAAGCACGAGGAAGCGGCCGACCTGTATGAAAAGGCCGCGAACAACTTCAAGCTCGGCAAGTGCTGGAACGACGCAGCCGATTGCTATGAGAAGCTGGCCGACCTGCAGATCAAGCTGGAGAGCAAGCACGAGGCTGCAACCGCGCTAGTGGAGGCGTCAAAGTGCGCTGCCAAGAGCCAGCCAGAGAAGGCCACAGCCATCCTGCACAAGGCCATCTCCATCTACACCGACATGGGTCGCCTGAATCAGGCAGCACGGCAGCTGAAAGAAGTTGCAGAGATCAACGAGAAGCAGGGGCTCAAGGAGGAGTCCATCCAGTTCTACGAGCAGGCAGCTGACCTGTTTGAGACGGACAACTCTACATCAGAGGCCAGCAAGTGCAAGCTGAAGATTGCAGAGTTTGCAGCAGAGCTGGGCCAGTACAAGCGTTCGGTGGAGCTGTATGAGGGCGAGGCGAGGCGCGCGGTGGAGAACAACTTGCTCAAGTTCTCTGCCCGCGGCTACCTGCTCAACGCCACTATCTGCTACATGTGCTTCTGCAGCCCAGACGACTTGGAGATCAAGGTCGCAAAGTACAAGGACCTGGACCTGCAGCTGCGTGACAGCCGCGAGGCGATGCTCATGGATCAGATGCTCGAGTCATTCCAGCACTTAGACAACACCAGCGTCAAGCGCTTTGAAGCTGCTCTTGCGGAGTTTGACCGCATGATTCGGCTTGACGCGTGGCGCACCAAGATTCTGCTGGTGGTCAAGAAGCGGCTCGAGTCGATGGCTGAGGGTGGGGAGGATGATTCGGAGGAGGATGTGCAGTAGTAGCACTTCAGTCAGCATGCATGCTAGCTGCCATGCAGATAGGGCCACGCATGTATGCATGCACGCAATCTGCACCCGCACACACACGGGGCCTTTGGCCACTTCCACACCGACAGCTCTGACATCGCATTATGTTACCTTGACCAGTGAGAGAGCGCTGCACTCAGCTTCACTCTGTATGATGACAGGACGTGTATTCCATTTGAGTTGAGCCTCAATTCTGAGCCAATGCCCAGTATCTCACGCGCCACACCAGGTTGGCCAGCAGCCCACCACCACGGCCTCAATGCTTAACCTGTTGATTGCCGCGTGCACGGGTGCCCCTACAATTTGCGTTTGTGTGCGTGCTGCCGCGCTCTGTTCAAGGGCCCCGAAACCGTTGCATCTGCTCATGGCGCATCAGCCCTGAGCGCAGCAGCTTTAACAGCCTCCTTCTCTGAGCTCTGGTGCGTCTTCAATTGTGAGCCATGTCGCTGGGGCAGTCGCTGGCAGTCTACCGGGCACTCACCTCGTCCTGGGCTGCAGTCCATGGACTGTCGCTCGACCTGCGGCTAGCGCTGCGATTGCAACAACACGGCTGCCTGCATACATTTTGCAGCTGGGAGACGCCTGATGCGCAGCAGAGCATCCAGGATCCTCAGTGCGCACCCTCACCCTCACGCTCAGCGCACCCATGCAGCCAGCAGCACCGCCTACAGCAGCATGCATGGCAGCGTCAAGCCCGCCTGGGGGTGCTGCTGCCTCACAACGCGACGATGGCTATGCTGCACAGCACCAGCAGCCCACATCTCGCAGCTGCGTCGCAGCTAGTTGCCTTCTTCAGCACCGCGACGGAGCAGCCCAACAAACGTGCTACGCATGGCACCGGCTCAGCAGGCCAGGAAAAGTCGCATGCGCCGGCACCCGATGCTGGTGCCTGCGACGAGGCCATCGAGGACTTCCGGGCACTCAAGAGCCGCTTCGACCAGCTGCAGAAGCCTTCGACGCTGCGTCCATGGCACGTCTTGCTGGTGGACGGCGCAAAGACCGTGGGCAGCACCACTGTCGCGGTTGTGCGTTACCTGGCCACTGTGCCCCAGAAAATTCAGGATTTCCGCCAGATGCCCAAGGACGAGTGGCAGCGCTGGAAGGCGAAGGCCTGGGAGACCGTCAAGCATGAAGCACACCACTACTGGGTGCGCCAGCTGGGTTGGGGCTCATGTGCAGCTGCAAGTCCACCCGAAGTTGGCACAACGGTTGAGAGCCAACGGGCTGATTTCAATGATTTGCATGTATCATCAGCTTCTCGTTTCTCCTACCTCTAAACAGGTTGGCACGAAGCTGTTGTGGTTTGAGATCAAGATCTCGTCCAGGCTGGCGATCAAGGCAGCACGCGGGAAGGAGCTGAGCAGGTATCGACGATGCAGCAGTGCAGTATGCACGCATCTGGCTGAATTCTGACGTAGATAGTGGGCAGTGACGTAACAGCTTGTAACAGCTCTGTTGCTCCCATGCATGCCCTGCAGGCGTGAGCGTCAACAGCTCGCACGCACGACGGCAGACCTGTTCCGGCTGGTACCAATGGTCATTATCCTGGTACGCTGCCAGCGTGCCTTGGCAGGGCGCCTCAACGGCACCAGCACAGGCAACCCAGCACAGGCAACCAGCAGCGTCCCGGGTTGTGAACGTGGCCGTCAACAGCCTGCGCCACCTTGCACACCTCATTACGCATCTGCCGCAACTTGAAGCACCTCAACCTTCCCACCATGCGACCTGTTACAGATCATCCCGTTCCTGGAGTTTCTGCTGCCGTTCCTGCTTCGCATTTTCCCCAACATGCTTCCCTCCACGTATGAGGACAAGCTGAAGAAGGAGGAGGAGCTCAAGCGGCGGCTGTCCATCAAGCTGGAGCTGGCGCGTTTCCTGCAGGTATGCGTGTGAGGGAAGGGGACGTTGCTGTGACACCGGGTGCAAGTGCACAGGTGTCTGTGTGAGTGATGCAGTGAGGCACATTGTTGTTCTTGGCTCAAGACACTTTGATTTCTGCAGCATGAGATGTGCCTTCTGAGCCCAACCTGCGTGAAAATTCACTCCATGCGCGTACGCAGTAGGTGTGCTCTCTGCTTATGAATCTGTGCTGCGGTGGGGTGCCTGTGCAGGACACTGTAGCGGAGATGGCCAAGGACATCACCCGGCGCAAGGGCTCTGGCAGCGCGCAGGAGCTCTACGACTTCATCAAGAAGGTGGGGCGGGCCTGTCCATGGCTCCTCATCCCTGTTGCTGATGTTGGGCGGGGTGTTTGTTGTGGATCTCAGCCATACAGGGAGACTGTGAGCAGCGTTGGAGCAGAGCTGCACATTAGCGGAGCTGCACATCAAGTAAGATCGTGTTTGCTCCTAAGACCAAAGCGATGCAAGCCTTCAACCACAAATAGCCTGTTTGACAAAGGATACTTGAAGTAGTGCATTGCGTGCACACAGTGGGCTTAACCCCTTCATTGGCGTTTGGCCGGTGACACATATTTACCCCCATTTGCTGCTGCCCCGCACCTGCCTGCATCGACTGCAGGTCCGCAGTGGCGAGCCTGTGGAGAACGCCGACCTGCTGCGCTTCGCCCAGCTGTTCAATGATGAGCTGACACTGGACAACCTGGAGCGCGTGCAGCTGGTCAGCATGTGCCAGGTGCGCTGGACTTGGTCAAGCTAGGCAGGCTGGGCTTGCCAGGCAGGCCTCAAGGGCTGGACACATCAGGGGGATGAGTGGCGGACACACGCTTTGAAAGGGCATTCATCTGCAACTTTGACTGCCTGGCTAACCTTGACGCTGGAATTCCTCATCAATCGTTGACCGGTGGCTCCTCTGTGCTGCTGTGCAGTTTGTGGGCATCGCGCCATTTGGGACGGACGCGTTCCTGCGCTCCCGCCTGCGTGCGCACCTGCAGCAGATCAAGCAGGATGACTATGCCATTGAGCAGGAGGGGCTGGAGAACCTGACCGAGGAAGAGCTGAGGGCGGTAGGTGCCCGGGACGGCTTGTCAGGTGACATGACTTTTTTGTTAGGACTTGTTCCCGAGGCGGTGGTTGTGTATTCGAGCTTCACACAGATAGGGCGAATGCGAAAGGGATGACGGTTGTGCCTGCATCGTTTCACAGCAAGCTGTACTTGCAGGAATTGCTGGGGTCAGCGCGCACCTCTGCCCCTGTCAACAACCCTTCCCCTCGCCGGCCTTCTCGTTGCCCCGCATGCAGGCATGCAGGGCGAGGGGTATGCGCGGGCCTTTTGGGGAGGGCGCTGTGCCGTTCATGCGCCGCCAGCTGCAGGACTGGCTGGACCTGTCGCTGCACCGCGGGCTGCCCAGCTCGCTGCTGCTGCTGTCACGCGCCTTCACCATTACTGCCAACGTGCGCGATGTGGCGCAGAAGAAGTGGGTGCGGGACGTGGCTCGGGTGGGGTTGAGGAAGGGGGAGCAGAGGCGGGTGCAGGGCGCTGTGGTTGGGGATGCGAGGGACTCAGGTGGGAGAGGGAGAGGGAAGGAAAGGGGGAGACGAGGGACGTGACAGGAGGTGCGGATTAGAAGGGGTAAGCAAGGCTGAACGGGGACGGGGGTGGTAAGTGGGTGGAGAGGGGAGCTGGAGGGGGGGGCAGAGTTGACCTGACGATAATAATTGCCCTTCATGCCTTGATGCCTTTATTGTCCATTGCTGCTGCCCCCGCCTAACCCTCTCCCCTTCCTGACCCTTTCAGGGACCTTGCGTACGAGAAGGTGAAGGAGACGCTGAGCGTGATCCCTGGCGAGGTGGTGGACAAGGTTGGGTACGAGGCCCTGGGTGGCAAGAGCGCTGTGCAGGTCAGTGCCCGGGGCAGGGTAGCAGGGAACCAGGGTTGGGAATGGCGATATGGGGAACAATGTTGGCTTTGCAATTTCTGTGGTGCAAGAGCGCTGTGCAGGTCAGTGCCTGGGGCAGGGACAGAGGGGCATGGTGGATGGGAGTGGCGAGGCCAGGGGTGGAGGTTGGCTACGATGCGCTGGGTGGCAAGTGCGCGTTCCTTTGGATGCGGGTGGAGAGGGGGGCTGCCGCCACATGCTGCCGCCACATGCACTGCTGCGCTGTTTTGCCCAGTAACGCCTGTACCCAGCATAGCTAACTACCAGCAAGAGCTCACAGAATCTACGGTAACCAGCGTTGCCCTCTCTGTTGTATCCAGGCCCTGGAGAAGAAGCTGGAGCTGCTGAAGCGTGAGGAGGCGCTGATCAAGGAGGAGCTGACTCGCGCAGCCAAGGCACAGGCCAGCAAGGCGAAGAAGGGGCCAGCGGCTGTGTTGGAGGCAGCGACCGACACCAAGGACAAGGCTGCAGCGGCGGTGACGGGCGCAGCGCCATCTCGGGCTGTCAATGCGCTGGTAAGTGGCTGGGAGG
>JAWZTI010001642.1:0-12197 GCA_039880955.1 Chlamydomonas urium | reverse complement strand
CTTGCCTTGCCCACCTGAGCTGGGCGCTGCCCCTTTCGCCGCCGCCGACATGCCTCCTGCACCAGCTTCTGCACCTCTGGCTGTGCGCGATCAAACGCCGACAGCTACTCAGATGTCAGGGTGGTGGGATCAGCGCCCGCGACCAGCAGCAGCCGACAGCAGCGCAGCTGAGCCTTGGCGATGGTTGCCGATGTCGCTGCTGATGGATAATCTGAAGCAACAGCTGTCGCACCCATGAGGCCCAACGCCAGCAATGTAGGGTCTGTCCCGTGCCTTGCCACCTCCTGAACAAAGTCAACCTTGGCCACCTCAACAGCCAGACACCGAGGCGAGTCCTGCAGTGAATGACTTGCTGTCACCTGCTTGGCAGGGCAGTGCTGAAGCAGCTCTCACGTGATGTCAAGGCAGTGCTTCATCAGGGCGTTAACAAGCGCACTCACGCCATAATGCGAGACCAGCTGCACCTGCACCTCTGGGCTGTGGCGCAGCAGCAGACAGACAACCTCCAAGCCGCAGCTGTCCTGAGTGGCCATCACAGCCAGCATGAGCGCGTTGCAGCCGTCTTCGTTCACCTGCTGCACCTGCCAGTCAGGGATGTGCCACAACAAGAACCGCACCGCTGCTGTTAAACCCTGCTCACCTGCCACCATCAGTCGTGTGTACCGCTTGTTGTTGCACTGCTGTACCAGCTGTACAAGTGCGCACATCTCGCGGTCGCGGCTCAGCAGCAGCGACATGACATTGACGTGGTTGCATGCCGTGGCGCAGAGCATTGCTGGGTTGCCGATCGCGTCCTTGTGAGCCAGCTGCTGCTCAGGGCTGTGCGCCAGAAGCTGGCCGATGATAAGTGAGTCGCCAATGCCGGCGGCCAAGTGAATCGGCATGGTGCCATGATCATTCACATGCAACACTTGCTGCGCTGGGTCATGTGCCGCCAGCAGCTGCTGCACAATGCGTTCATGGCCCCGAAGTGCATCCAGCAAGCACGCAGAATGGTGCAGGGGCAAGGGTGTCGGCCCGGAACATGAGCAGGTAGGTGAGTCATTGTGGCATTGATAGTGCGCCACAAGGTCCTTGCTGACATTGAACAGGATTAGCAATCCATGTTAGATATGTGTGCTGTAGATAGTGCACCCATTGGGCACTGCCCAGGGACAGACTGGACTGAGCAGCAGCACACAGCAGGACATTGATAGGGCATGACACACCAGATCCGGGGCTTGGCTGCAGCACCTATGCTGAATCGTGTTTGAAAGGTGGTTGCTGGCGAACAGTCCCCAGAACTTCAGTATCCTCACATGACTTGCTGCCATATGGAGTGCGACGAAGCCACGTCCATGCTGCATGTGAACCTGCTGTGCTGGCGCGTGCTGCAGCAGCAACTCCACGATGTCATCGCAGCCACTGCTGATCGCCATGTGGAGCGCTGAGATGCGTTTGCAGGCCTGGCACAGAACCTGATGCAAGTCGGCAGCGCCTTGACCACCTCCGTGTGCCCAAACCCAGCTGCAAACACCAAGGCTGTGGCGTTGTCGCAATCGCCACAGCAGGGGCACTCTGTGCGCTCGATGGCATGCATGAGCTGCTGCTCTGGCTTGAACTGCAGCAGCTGTCGGCAGAGTGCTGCATTCCTAAGCTTTGCTGCAGTCAGCGCAGTGCAGCCAAAGCTGGCTGGCTGCAGCACCTGGCGCTCGGGCATGTGGGTCAGCAGCAGCTGGGCTACGTTGCTGTGGCCCATGAGTGCTGTCAAGCTATACACGCCGTCTGCCTGCAGCAGGGCCCGCTCCAGGCCCGGCGATCGTGCGCGGCCCTCAGCAGCTGTGTGAAGACCTCATGCGCATCGCCATCGGCGCGGGCACGCTGCGTGGAGGCGGGAGCATGGATGTGAGCATACCAAAGCGCTGATCCGCAAATGATCTGCGCTGGCGCCCTTGCCACAAACCTGCAGCGGAGTTCGCGCCACAAAGGGCACTTCATGCCGCGACACAGGCATTCCCCCCTTCACGCCTGCTGGCCGCAGGGCTTGAGCGAAAGTGCAGCTCGTGGCAGTCAAAGTTGCAGTGTGTAAAATTTGGGGCTGAATGTCTGCAATTTCGTCGAATGCCGCGTGGCCTGGCCTTCAACTGCATCGCCTTCAACAACAGCTTCAGTTTTGACCAGGCACCGACACTTATTCTGCCCTCAGTTCCTGCAGATTGTCAAAGCTACCTGTGACAGCTGTGCATTCGAAAATCAACAACCGGTTTGTGCCAGGCACCTTGAAACATGGGTCATGGAAACAAGCAACGGAATGGGACTGGAAACAAGCAACGGAATGGGCCTGCAACCAACCAACGCCATTGAACGCCAAAAGCGCACAGCGTCAGGATACCTTGTGGGTGCCAGCAACCACACACATTGCAACGTGAGCAACTTGCACGGAGCTACCATGTGACACCACCTACTGGGCAGGCGCAGGGCAAATAAGCCGATCCCACAGCTGCTTTCGCAACCGCTGTCAACCATCTTGCGAACAAATTCTGCACCATTCTCACCGCAAACCTGCAAGACCCCGCTACAGCTCCAGCCTCCAGCCCTGTCCCACAAGGGCCTCACGCTGCTCCCCCACGGCCTGCACATACGCCTGCGCTCTTTCGACGTTCAACCCACCCCCGCGGCCCCAGCCGTTGACGGCGATGAGCGTTTGCAGGGTGTGCTGGCAGGCGGGGCTAAAGGGCGGCAGGTCCAGGGCGAAGCGCACCATCGCTATGTCCTCGCTCACAAGCGCCAGCCGCCGCAGCTGTGGGCCAAATGGGCAGCAGGTGGGGGGGAGCGCAGATTTGGGCGTCAAAGCACAATGTGATGCAGGCAGCACAGGTGTGAACATGTACACAACAGGACTGACAGTGAGTGACATTATTGCAAGAATTGCCATCGAGGCTGAAAGTTGCTTTCAGCGTGGCGCTCAACCCCGCCTGATCCCTTCTATTCCCATACCCAGCCCTTCCCAGGGTCCGCCTGGCCTCAACGCATACACGCCAGCTCAACAAAGCGCAACTCTGGCAACACCCCTGCTCCGATTTCCCTTGCCCATTCCCCATCCCGAGCTCAGCTCTGCACAACGTGCACGGTGCCACCCTGGCAACTCCTGCCACACCAACCCCTCTCCTGCCACACCAACCCCTCTCCTGCCACACCAACCCCTCAGCACCCTTTTACTTCCGTGCTGTGTCCCACCTGCACAATGCGGCCGGGCTCGTCGAGGTGCCACCTCGGCATATTCTGCAACCACAACCCCTACACATCACTTCAAACACACCATGCTGTGGCCCACCTGCACAATGCGGCTGGGCTCGTCAAAGTGCCACTCCGGCACTTCCACCAGCGGCTGCAGCTCTCCCCCGGCCGCCGTGACCTCGCACAGGCCCTTGCTTCGTTCTGCCGCTTCGTTGCTCAGCTGCTGCCAGCGCTGAGCCCCCAACGCGTCCCGCAGCGCTGCCAGGCCCGCAACAGCCGGCGCCGGGAGCTGCTGCGGCACAGCGCGCCCTGTGGCCCGGGCTGCCCCTGCCCCTCCGCCCGCAGGTGTGGAGGAAGGAGAGGAGGACCTGGGGAGAAGCTGCCAGTTGAAGGGAGAGACATAGGCAGACAAGAGGCGTGGGTGTGCCGACACCCTCATTCCCCATTTGCCTGACCCTGGGTCTTGACCAACAAAGTCCACCCACGCCAGAACGATGTCATGGTGCTATGAGAGGGAGGGGGACGGAGCACATGCAAGTGTTTCAAAGCGGTGTGGCACGATCGTCGGCAGAAGCTGGTCCACACTCGTGACAACAGCAGCGAAAGCGTTTTCTCAATCCATGCGCTGCTATCCGCCACCCCGATATCAGCAGTATGTGGCGGTACAGGGGTGGCCCAGCACATGACGAGGGGCCTGCTGACATGGCTTCATGCAGGCGAGCATGGCCAGACAGGCAGGCACACCGCACCTGGAACAGTGGATTGATCTCCCTGGGCACAAAGCCCAGGTCGGTCCCCTGCAAGGTGCGGATGGCGACTGCGCCCGAGTCGTATTCGTTCCAGGGCTGTCGCTGCAGCAGCACCGGCTGCCCTGCCACCACCTGGCTCACAGCCTCCTGTCAGCAGGTCATAGGGGTGGATAAAGAACAGTTACATTCTAGTGACGTTAAATGTGGATACTATGTCTATTTTGTCAAATATCAGCATGTGGTCTCAGGTGAGACCTGCTAGCTGCAAGAGCAGTCAAGGTAAAAGGAAGGGGGTGGCGTTCTTGGAGGGTTCTCGAAACGATCCTCATGCCTGCATCACACCGATAGCGCTCACAGCAGATGACACAGCCAGTGGAGGATGGGCATTACATAAACATGATTATGGGCATTACATAAACATGATTGTGCGCACCTGTCGCTCGTTGAAGGTGACGCCTGCTGCCTTGAAGCTCTCCCTGCCAACCATGGCCTCCAAGCTGCGCCTCAGGTACAGAGGTGGAAAGCCATGCAGCGAGAAGGGAGGCGCCTTGTCAAAGGTTTCGATGCTACCGCCGCCGCTGCCGCTGCTGCTGCTGCTGCTGGTGGACCTGGCAGTGGTCATGCTGCCCCGCAAGGATGTGCCCTGCATGACAGCTGATTGGGGGTTTGTATGACGCGACGCCAGGAAGCCTCTTGCAGCAACTGCTGGTGCTGACGATGCCGTTGATGCTGCGGCGTGTGGCGATGAGGATGGAAGCGAGGTGGTGCTGGAGGGCAGGCCGCATTGAGGGCAGCACGCACGTCGCGGTGTCGGGCGCTGGGACGCGGCCAGCGCTTGACAGGAGCTGCGTGCCAGCATGCGCATGCTGCGGGTGCAAAGTCTGTGAAGAGCTGGGCTGTGCACTGGAAAAAAAACTGGCCTTCCATACCAAACTCCTCACACCTGACTTCTGCTTCAGATTTCTCCCAGGACAGCAGCAGGCCTTCAATCGCAGTTTATCAAGCTCAAACTCCCATCACACACATAGCTGCTGAACAGCCCTTGCCACTGTGACCGTCTCAGCCGCCAAGCTTGGGCAACAACAGCAGTCGCTGTGCTCACGTAGTCAAACAGGCATGAAGATCAACTGTAACACGGTCATAGACGGCGTGGTGGTCCGGCTGGTGCCGTACAGAGCGGAGCATGTGGACATCTATCACCGCTGGATGTCAGACCCCTTCCTGCAGCAGACGACAGAGTCAGAGCCACTGAGGTGCGTGGCGTGCATGGCGCAGGTGCATGGCACGGACACGTGCATTAACACCTGCCTATTGTTGCACCAGGTGCAGGTAGCAAATGCGTTGAGGGGTTCACATAAACCCAAGGTGTGGCCAGCCAGAGCTTTCCTGGTTGTCCGCCTGAGAATGTCATTTATATTCTCTTGCTGCTGTGCCGCATGCATGCCTGGTAAAAAACTGCTGCATGGCGCCACATGTACAGCCTGGAAGAGGAGTACGCGATGCAGCGCAGCTGGTTGGAAGATGAGGACAAGTGCACCTTCATCCTGCTGGATAAGGCCCTGCCAGACTCCCCTGGGACGGGCAGCCATGGGGGCGCGATGGCGGGGGACGTGAACATCTTCCTCAATGACCATGAAGATCGAGGCGTGGCGGAGATCGAGGTCATGGTCGCCGAGGAGCGCAGCAGAAGGAAGGCGAGTGTGCGAGCCCGATTCGGTAGGGCGCTGTTGCCCATACAGCAGTCTGGGTGGTACACATGCCTCCCAACCGATTGCCCTTGGGGGACGAGGCCTTGGTGTAAAAACCAGCTGAGGCAAGCCCTGTCCCTTGCCTTGTCCCTTGCCTTGTTCCCTGCCTTGTTCCCTGCCCCTCTCCGTATTCTGCACCATGATTGAATTGAGGTGCTTCACGTGCTTGTGGGCGTGGTTTGACCTTCACACAAAGGTGAACACAAGGCGGGCAAATGTTTTCAGCTTCTTTCAGCTGTGTGCAAAACTCCATTATCTTGGCATTTACATCCTGTGGTGTGTGCAGGGCATGGCACGAGAAGCGCTGCAGCTGTTCATGGCCTATGCAGTGGGGCAGCTGGGAATCACCAGGTTCCGAGCCAAGATTCTGGAGTCCAACGCCCCCTCCATCGCGCTTTTCTCCAGCCTTGGCTTCATGGAGACCAAGCGGGTGGCCGTGTTCAGTGAGGTGCACATGGAGCTGGGTGTGGAGGGAAGTGTGCAGGAGCAGCTGTCCGGACGGTATCAGCAGCTGAAGCTGCTCAGCTATGACGATGCGAGAGCCGTGCTTGCTTGATTGATGAACTGAGGATGACGCCCTTGAGACTGTGATTCAGAACATCATGGTGTGACTTGGGTGGCACAGTGATTGCTGGCTGGCTAACAGGAGTTCACGAGCTGCAGCTGCCCATAAAAGAAAATCTGCAAAAACAGGACATCAGCCGGCCTGTTTCTGCAGATTTTCTTTTATGGGCAGCTGCACCAGAGCCTTCAGCAATCTAAATGCTTTCAGACGTGCATGATCATATTTCTGGCCGCTGGCGCATGATTGCAATTTGCTGCCAGCAAATCATGCCCAGTTGGTGGCGGTTCACGCCGAAACTGCAAGCTTGGGCGTACAATGCTGCAATCGGCTAACGCAATAATCATCTTCGCACGATCGCAGCGCAGATTGGGCGAAGCGCTGCAAACTGGGGGCCACGCCAAGGATTTATGCGAGTGTGGGGATCAGGACATCCCCCAGGCCAGTGCGACGTGAAGGCAGGGAGCTAGCAACGCCGGCACGCGACAGCGGTAGCGCGCACTCAGTGTAGGCGCCAGGAGACAGCACCTGGGACAGGGTGCACACCGGCAGAGCCCATTCTGCTGGCCTGAGCTCACTGCCCCAGGCCCGTTGTTGGCAGTGGGCCGGCGACAGCAGGCGCCGGGCAGGGATGCCCGAGCGCCTGGCGCAACGCAACACAGCAGCAGCGCATGGCGTCTCGTGCAGCATGCCCCTACCTGGTTGCTGCAGCGTCGCTAGGTGCGCAGCACAGCAGCTGATACAGGTCTTCCCAGCAGCGCAGACATGCAACGAAACCTGGCTTGCCCTGCTGCGCCCTTGCATGCGCGCAGGCCGGCGTCGCGTGGAGCGGCACGACCCAGGGCAGCGCTAAGGGTGCGCACGCAGCATGCACGGCGAGGTTGTGAAATGCATCGGTTCCTGCACAGCTCTATGCTCGAGGTGGGGTTAGGTGTGCATGCAACTGACACTCATGCTCCCATCTGCGCAGACTGAACCCACGACCACAAGCAGCAGCATGGCCACCACAGCAACAGCAACAGCCATGCCTCGTCACGTCCGAGATGGCAGCTGCACAGCGTCGACGTCAGGCAGGCTGGCATGCAACCAGACGGTGCAGGCAGGCTGGCACAGATCATTAGCCAGGCCCTGGCGGCCTGCAGGCCTGCTAACGCATGCACAGCGCCTTCGCTGCAGCGGCAGCAGTGGCATCAGCAGCAGCTGTGCGGCAGGCATTAGCTTGCAGGAGCCCAGCCTGGCCACCCAGCCCCCGCCCCTGGCGGCATCCAAGCACGGCGCACCAACGGCACTGCCGCTAGATCAGCAGTCGGGGCGAGGCCATGCGCAGTCCGCCCTGCCATCACAACACGTGCTGGACTGCAGCGGTGGCGGCAGCAGCGCATGCGACGTCGTGTTACCCAGCACGCCGCTCTCAGCCGGCATCCAACTGCTGCACGCAGGCCAGCAAGCCAAGGGCAGCGCAGCAGCGGCTGGCTTTGCCAGCGCGCTGGAGGTCATAGGCAGCAGCAGCAGGGACTCCCTTGCAGACCTGCGCGTCAGCTCGCCGCAGGTGGTGGCGGTTGAAACGCAACAGCAGGTCTCAGGTGCGGCTTGGCACAGGCTGCCTGCCTCTTCCTCGACAGCTTCTGTTAGCTCCGCTTTGCCCAGCACGCCCCTGGCAGGTCACAAGGGGCCAGAAGAGCAAGCGGATGATGATGCACACTCGCAAGAAGCTGCACGCTGCTCCCCAGCAGCAGCGGGCCGTAGACCAGTGAGCACGCGCGTAGCCAACGAGATGTCCTGGGAATGGCAGGCGACGCCGATGCTGTCCCCTGCTTCTCCGCATGAGCCCAGTGCCCTTGACCCCCCACCGCCAGCCTCCCCGCCGCCCCGTGCCGCGTCGCCGTGGTTGACCGAGCCGCGAGTACTGTCCGCACTCCTCCTGAGGTCACAGCGGCTGGGGCGGTATGAGCGCCTGATAGAGCAGTTTGGGGAGTTTTTCAACCACCGGCATGTGGCCATTGCGCTGAGCCTGCTGCCTACTGTGGCGGACCTCAGCCGCACGGCGGATGAGTTTGAGACGTCCTCAGAGCGCCAGGAGTGGTTGCGGCAGCAGTGGCAGCACGGCAAAATCGCAAATGGCCAGCCAGCAAGCAGCGATGACGAAGGCGAAAGCGGCAGCAGTAGCAGCGAAGCAGCTGCAGACCTGCAGGCGTTGGAAGAGCAACAGCGGCAGCAGCAGCAGCAGCTGGAACAGGGCTGGCGACAGTTGATGTTGCAGCAGAAGGAGGCTC
Source organism: Chlamydomonas urium (assembly GCA_039880955.1). Lineage (NCBI taxonomy): Eukaryota > Viridiplantae > Chlorophyta > Chlorophyceae > Chlamydomonadales > Chlamydomonadaceae > Chlamydomonas > Chlamydomonas urium. Next base: position 3,649 of record JAWZTI010001642.1, on the reverse strand, counting down.
AGCGGCGGTTGCTGCAGCAGCGCAAGGGCCCGGTTCAGGTCGGGCTGTGCTACCCTGTGGGGCGGCAGCACACGTACATCTCTCGGGCGCGACGCGTGCGCGTGCGCAATCTCGCGAACCGCCTGGCCCAGGGCTTCCTACGCTTCCTGCGGCAGGGCGAGTACGGCCCCCACGACTTTGCGATAGCTGTCTGGTCCCTCGCGCGCGTCGGTTACCGCCCCTCGGCCACCTGGCAGTCCGCGGTTCTGCGGGCGTGCCATCAGTCACTGCCGCTCTACGAGCCGCAGCAGCTGTCGTACATGCTGTGGGGCGTGGCGAGCCTCGGATTGGACCCGGGGTTGCCCTGGCTGAGGGCGGCGCAGGCACAGGTGCTGGCGAGGGCGCAGGCGGGGCAGCTGGACAGCGCGCAGACCGCTGTCTGCTTCTGGTCAATCGCAAAGCTCGCGGCACAAGCCAGCAGTGTCTCCTCAGGGGCTTCAGGGGCGCTAGGTCAAGGGCCTGGCAGGCAGCCTGGGGCCGAGCTGGGCGCTGGCACAGCATCCCCCACCAGCTCTAGAGGGGGAGGGGAGGAGGACAGCGATGGGTCGGATGCGGAGGAGGCGCAGCGCCCGGGGCAAGGGCAGGGCCTGGGCAGGACGCAACGGCCTGTCCTGACCCCTTCTCCCCGACCGGCCTGGGCTCCGCGGCCTGGTGGCGGAACTCGCTCTCTCTCTATGGTGGCCGCTGCCGCTGCGCCCCTGCCGGCGGGCGTGGGGGTGCCGGCGCCCGCGCCGCTGGCCCCCGGCTGGGTGGAGGCGTACCTGTCTGCCGCTATGCCGCTGCTGCATGGCTTTGAGTCGCGGCACCTGTGCATGACGCTGACGGCGCTGGTGCAGCTGCAGCAGCCGCCCCCGGACACCTTCCTCCAGCCCCTGCTGCAGCTCAGCCTGCAGCGCACGCTGTCCGCCGGCGCCGCCGCCTCCCTGCTGTGGTCGCTCGCCCGCCTGCACCGTCGCCCATCCAAGGCCTGGCTGCAGGCGCTCACGCCCCGCCTGGGCGCGCTGCTGCCCGAGATGGGCTGCCAGGAGCTGAGCATGTCGCTGTGGGCGCTGGCGGCACTACAGGCGGAGCCCCAGGAGGAGCTGCTGCAGCAGTACGAGGCGGAGACGCATAGCAGGCTGGAGGAGTTTTCGGCGCAGCAGCTGGCGGTCATGGTGTGGGCCATGGCCAGGCTGGGCTTCAGGCCACATGCCATGTGGATGGACAAGGTTGCCAAGGTGAGGGTGGAACGAGGGTGTGTCTGTTACATGGCTGTTACATGGCTGTTGTGTGCTTTTATGTGTGTTTGCATTATGGCAGCTGGCAAAGTGACGGGACTGCATCAAAGTGGTGGTGCGTGCACGCGCTTCTGCAGTGGCCCAGCTGAGCTGTGCTGTGCTGCACCTCCTGCATGGAACACAAAACTGTGCAAACAAAAACAAGGCTGATAGGGGGCGTGGTCTAGGAACACACTCGCTGGTGCCCTGTCCTAGTATCGCGAAATGGACCATGCGCCCCTCTGGTTGCTCACACCATCAAAGCATATGCTTCACATGCACATGGACAATGAATGAGTCGTGTGCGCTGCTTACACCCACGGCGCACCCTCTCCGCCCCCTTCCAGGCCTCTCAAGCCCAGCTGGACTCGTTCTCGCCCCAGACGCAGTCAATGCTGGTGTGGGGCATGGCCAGATTGCACTACTCGCCCCACCCACACCCAGAGTGGCTGCAGCGCTTCTCCTCCCGTACCTCGGTGCTGCTGTCCTCCAGCTCACCCCAAAGCCTTGCCAATACAGTACTGGCCATGGCGAAGCTGTCTATCGACACTGGCAGGGGCGCCAGGGGTGGCAAGGGCGAGGGCAGGGTGGTGAGCGCGCCCTGGATCACTGCGTTCATGGCGGCTTCTGGTCAGCTGCTCAAGAGGCAGAAGCTGGCGGCAGCTACTGTACAGGCGCAGGCGGTGAATGCGGCGCTGGCGGCGCACAAGTGGAACGGCCAGCAGCAGCAGCAGCAGCACAGGCAGGGGGCGCAAGTCCAGCTGTCTGCGGCTGGGGAGAGCTCACTGGGGAGAGTCACGGGCGAGGCACAGGCATTAGGCAGCAGCAGCAGCAGTAACAGCAGCAACAGCGCTGAAGGCTCAACACAGCCCGCATCAGCGGCGGCAGCAGCAGCAGCTGCAGCGGCGGATGTGGCTGATGCGATGACAGCGGCAGCGACCCCCTCAGCCTCCTCGACTGCCAGCAACAACGACAACAGCAGCGGCACGAGCAGCAGCGGCGTCACCAGCAGCAGCAGCAGCAGCAGTAGCAACAGTGGTAGTAGACGTAACAGTGCCCGCGCGGCAGCTCAGGCCAGTGCCGCCGCCGCCGCCGCCGCCGCCGCACTCCCCGCTGCTGAGGCGGCCTCCCGGGCGGGGTTCAGCCCCCAGGAGCTGGTCAACGTGCTGTGGGCGCTGTCCAAGCTGCGCCTGCCGCCCGGGTCCGCATGGCTGGCGACGGCCCAGGGCGTTGCGCAGTCGCTGCTGCCCCTGATGAGCGCGCAGCACACGTCGATGCTGCTGTACGCGCTGGCGACGTTGCCACGAGAGGGCCGGGGCATGGGGGCGCAGCGGGCCGTCGCAGGGGAGCTGCTGGAAGCTGCGGTGGACAGGCTGTCGCAGCTGCTGCTGCAGGTAAGACAGGCGCAAGGGAAAAAAAGGAAAGAGATGTGCCCTGGGGCGGCTGCATGGAGGTGGCAGGGGGTGTGACCAGGGAATAGAGCATGTGTGGGAGGATCTGAGCGACCGGGGGGCAGCGCGCGCTTGCTGCATGCAAGTGTGGGCTGGCCAGTACTGCGCAACGATATATGCAAGTGTGCATGACCATACATTGTTATACCACTTCTGCTTTCCAGCATCAAATCCAGCCCCTATCCTGACTTGGTTGCTGGTTTGTGTACTGACTCACACGCTGACTGTGTGCACCCCTGTGACCCGCCCTACATGCTCCAACCACAGCAGCCGGGCAGCATCCGGTCCCAGGACGTGTCCAACAGCCTCTGGGCCCTGGCCAAGCTAGGCTACGAGCCACCACCTGCCTGCCTGGAGGCGCTGCTGGAAGCTGGCGAGAAGCTGCTGCCCACCAGCAGCCATGCAGAGCAGGCGCAGCTGCTGTGGGCGATATGCAGGCTGGGGCTTGTGCCGCCTCCGCGCCTGCTGCCGGCACTGGTGCAGACGTCGGGGCCGCAGCTGCCCACCATGCCCTATGTCAGTCTGGTGGCACTGCTGTCAGGACTGGCGCGCCTGGACTACAGGTGCGTGCGGTTGCTGGCGCTTGCTGACTGTTGCTTGAGGTGGAGTTGTTGGGGGCAGGGGTGGGGAGGGGAACAAAGGAGGAAACGGGGTGTGTCAGGGAGAAGAAGGGGAGAGGAGGAGGGACAGGAAAAGGAGGAGGGGAGAAAAGGGGTACGTCAGGAGAAGAGGGTGTGTCAGGCTGGTTGCTGTGATGCGGGGCTCCCTTGCGTTTAGGGGCTTGCAGAAGCAGCAGGGGAGCTGGTAGCCACAAGCATTCTGCAGCGTGGATATGCGCGCCTAGCCCGTGCCTGAGCTCGGACAGACCCCCCGCCCTGCTGACTGCGCCCCAGCTCCTGTTGG
>JAWZTI010001641.1:0-12200 GCA_039880955.1 Chlamydomonas urium | reverse complement strand
GGGCGAGGGGATGGGCGAAGGGACGGGCGAAGGGACGGGCGAAGGCACAGGCGAAGGGATGGGTGAAGGTACGGCTGTTGGTGGAGGGAAAACGTTGGGGAAAGTCTGCGCACATTTCAGATTGACACGGGAGACCAAGTGTCAGGCAGGGCTTGCAGGCGCGGCGGACGCCAGGACAGTGATTAAGTTTGCGTATGTGTGCAGGTGCTTATGAGTGAGTGCAACCTCACCAGGCAGGAGTAGAGCTGGTTGTTGACGCAGTTGTGGTAGGTGTTGAACCTGCAACACCAGGATCAGCCAAGTCATGTTGCCAATCAGTCATCAGACTTGGACATGGTTTCATTGACATAATGCTGATGAGCGGCGCGATGCACCAGATTCGTGCCATCACTCCCCAGATGAAACCACGTGCTCCCACAACTCAGCACCTGCTCCCTGCGCCCAAAGTGCATTCCAAGCGCTGCCCTGCACTTCAACGGCCACAAGACAAGTGCGTTGTGTGCACTGCACACTGTCTATCACCAAGGAGGCACTCACAGAGCACCCAGGAGCGGCTTGATGGAGCTGTCTGTGATGGACATGATGCAGGTGCCAGTCACGAGCGACCTCAGGCAGATGCCAGCAATCTGCACGCGGCGCCATGAACAACAGGCATGCACACACGCGTTTGAGCAGCTGGTGTGCTGGGCAGACATGGCAGGGGTGTGGGCGGGGCTGACTGCGGCCGCCGCAGCATTGCTCCTGCCCAGGCCTTTTTTGTTCATGCTCCAAGCCTGTCATGCGCTTGCCTGTGAGACACGGATTGTTACTGTTGGGGTGCCTGCCACGCTCACCTCCGGGGTGTTCAGCGCATCCCAGCACGCTTGCTTGCAGCAGCCAGTTTTCAGCTGCAGGTCCGGAAAACATGCCGCCAGGCTGTTGAGAGCATTGCTCAGGCAGGTGGGATTGATGCCGCCAACAGACGTGCCGTTGGCGCTGAGCGCGCTGTAGGCAGCGATGACAGCAGTCACTGCACACGGTGCAAACATGCATTGCACATGAAGCCAACCACCCATGTGGCCAGGGACCATCGACACTACGCGAGCGCCACACGCACTCACCACTGAACGCAGGGTTAACATGATCACGAAGCTTGCACGCTGCGAGGCACGTCACCAAGGCAGAACAGGGGGTTGAGCGGGGGTTGCATGGGAGGGGTCGTAGCAAATTTGCTGCGCGTCCCCAATGAGGCACTCACTGGCAGGGTCGCCAGGAATGCCGGGGATTGATTGGGCCTGCGCAATAGAGAGAGGCATTCGCGCATGAGGACTCTGCTCCGCCAGCATTCCAACCATCTTCAGGGGCCAAACCTACCGCCGCGCCATGCAGGAACAGCGCCACCAACACCACTAACACCATCCCGTGCCCACGCCGCCTCATCATACGGCTTTAAGGCTTGCCCCACCAGAAGAAAAGCTGCCGATGTTGGTCATGGGGTATGGCGAGGTCACACTAATAAGGGTGGTTGTCGGTCAATTCGATGTTTTAAACCAAGAAAATTCATGTAAACGATCATCATGATCATCAAAGAAAAGACACCAAGCCAGGGCAAGCGTACAACGGGGCTGGCGTGGGGCTACGGCCAATACACGTCAAGGTCTTGCATGCTGACGCCATAGCAAGCTGACTCGCGTAGCCCACACGCAGCACATGAAGATGATTGATCCTTGCTTCGTCCACAGCAAGCAATGCGGCACCCAGGTTCATGAGACTGCCATGCACTGTAGCATGAGCCTCGCAACACGCAGCTGCACCTTAATACCCTCGAGTGGACTCAGTTTTTCTGCTTGCTACCCCCTAGGGGCGGCAAACCTGCTATTCGTCATTTGTTCAAGGCCAAAATGCCCGAATATGGTACTTGTTCCTCAGTGCCAACTACAAGTCAAGCAATGGACATCAGTCCCTGCCTATAAGCAGGTGCCAGTCTATGCCCAGGCGCCCCCCAAATGCAGTACTGCATGCAGCTGGCTCAACCTTCCCTCAATGCCTGCGCCACCAGCGCACATTTGTGAAGCAGTCGCCCCTGCACATCAGGTGCCCTTCGGCTGCTGCAACATCTGAGCAGCGCCCCTCACTGAGCGTGTGTGTGTGTGAGCAGCGACAATCGCATCAGCGACAGGACGGCAACAGACAGCCTGCAGACCACTTTGCTTGCTTGCCGCTGTGTTGCCGGTGTGTGTGATGCCACCACCTGGCCTACAACACCCATGTTCACATATACACTGCTGGAACTGCCAAAGCTGTTTAAGCTGCACAGCTATCACTCGGCACTGCTGCCGCTGTCCGCTGCGCATGAGCAGTTATGTGCTACTGCAAGTCCCGAAGCCTTTGTCATCAATGCTCACTCTTGTGCACGCACCGGACGGATGCGTGCGCACCAGCAGTCGCCCTTGTGGCCATATGTCACGTATGATGCGTGCGAGTACTGCGTACGATACAGCGCACATCAACCGGCATGTCCATGCGGCAAGAGATCCGCCCGCCTGTCCAGTGCATCGCCTAGCCCTGCTGCTGCTGAAAATACTGTTTAGTCAACAACGCTCTCCGTTGCTCTACTGCTGCTCCGCTACGCCTGCCCCTGCGAGAAGAAGCTGCTGGCATGGTCCCCTGCCGACATGCTGAGGTCACACGCCACGTTGGCCCCCCACATCTCCAGCAGGTCCTGGTCATCCAAGAAGTCCAGGTTGCCCATGCTCATGCTGGCGTCTGGTGTGGCTGCCACCGCATGCTGCGCCCTGCCGACTGCCATCGCTGTAGGGCCAGTCATGGAGGGTTGAGCAGATTCAACCAGCATCAGCGCCTCTGCCGCGTCGTCCTGCCCCTGCAGCCCCTGCTGGTGTTGGTGCTGCAACTGCTGGTGTTGGTGCAGCTGCTGCTGCTGAAGCGGCGCCTGCATTGCGTACTGCACCTGGCTGTGGCTGCTGTGCGCATGCAGCGAGGGAATGAACTGTGGGGGAGGCATGCTTGAGGGTGCAGGGTAGCCGCTAGCTGATGGGCCTGGCCCATAGCCCGGCGCCATGTTGTAACCGTCATGCCCCTGAGCCTGCAGCTGCGCCTGGTACATGGCCAGTGCGACATGTGCCGGCTGTTGCTGCACCTGTTGCACATGCTGTTGTAGCTGTTGCAGGTGAGGCACACTTGCCAGGCCAGGCATGCCCATCCCGTTGGACACTATGGTGAACTGCTGTTGTTGCTGCTGCTGCTGCTGCAGCTGCTGTTGTTGTTGTTGTAGCTGCTGCTGCAGCTGTTGTTGCATGGGCGGGGCCATGTGCTGCACCTGCCGGTGCACCACGACATGCTGCGCCGGCTGCGACTTCACCTGCTGCTGCTGCTGCTGCTGCTTGGGCTGTTGCTTGCGCTGCTGCGACCCGCCGCCCGTCTTGGATTTATTGCCTGCACCATCACAACCAAACACACGCCAAGTGTAAGCATCAACACATGCACAGCCATGCCAGCTCTCAGTTGTCTCAACAAGTTACTGTGCCTCGCTGCTACAGTTTGCGCCACGTGCAGGGCGCCATGCGCTTTCTTGCTGTTCCGTTAGGCATGCTATGGTGTGGTGTGCAGGTAACCTGTTGACTTGCCCTTGATGGCCGAGTGCAGCAGGGCCTCGGGAGGCGGTGCCTGGTAGCCCATCTCGTTGAGCGCCTTGTTAAGCCTGAGCCAAGCAAGCATGGCATAGCAGGGGTTGTAAGCAAGGTACGCAGGGGCAACAAGCATCAAACAGATGACCCAAGGGCATGCACGCCGTTGGAAACGCAACGGACCAACAGGTGCCTGTCCTTGTGTACGATGTGCACGCCAGGCATCTCGCCATCATGCATGTTCAGCAGCCGGTGGTAGGCCATGCGTGATGGTCTGAAGCACCAAACAAAAATCCCCGCCCTCTGCTTCCCCTTGTAACTACTAATCACCGTCCCTGCCCGGTGACAAGGCTGGCCATCCCAACACACTTTGCGATTTGCCGTCTGGGCCAGCGCTTGATGCCGTGGCGGCGACATGCGCGCTTGAGCGTGGTGGCGCACATGCCCAGGTTAGCCGCTGCCTCCTTCAGCCCCAGACCGAACTGAGACTGCAAATGCAAGGCAGGCATTTGGAACAATGTCAGGGCACCTGAACAGCGGGGCATGATGATGTGATGACGAGCAATGCAATACACCAACCTGCACACGCAGCGCTGCTTGCCTGGTGAATCGATGAACGATCAAGTGTGCAACTATCGCAGCCATGCATTATTCCACCCCACTGCATATTGTGCAGAAAGCCTCTGCACTGCCCATCCCTTCCTCCTGTCCACTGGCACACACCTGCAGGTCCTCGTAGCGCAGCCGCTTGCCTGCGCCCATCCCCGTCCGTCCCTTGCCGTCCCCCTTGCCGTCCCCATCTGAGTCGTCGCCATCCCCCTCGCTGCTAATGCTGTCATCGTCCTTGTTTGTACTGCCCGGCCCAGACCGGGGAAGCCCCGCTCCTGCCTCTGACGTCCCTGGCTTGCCCCCTAGGGCCGTCAGCAGCTGATGCGCTTGCAGCATGGGCGCAGTCAGACGTGAGCTGGTCTCGACCTCCTGCAGGGCACATCATGTGATTGCGTCCATGAGCAGTGTCACCTGGGTGTAGGCGGGTCGTTGCATAGCAATGCACCCCGGGCCGCCTGCAAAAGCTGTCTGACAGCAGTACCATCCACTTCAATGTCTGCCCGCCTGCCTCCAACACACAACACATCAGCAATATGCCCCGCACTTCACCCTCCACGGCCCGCAACACCTGCGCCCCCAAGCCCCACCACCCACCAGGGAGCGTCGAACCACCTTGGACGCGTTGGGTCCGCCGCTGGCATCCGGCCCCCTGCAGGCACCCAGCGACGCCCTGCCCAGCTCGCCGGGCTTACAGCTGCCGCTGGTGCGCCCCGGCCTGTCTTGGCCCCCAGCTGCAGAACTAGGGTTCAGCAGCGCCTTCAGAGTATCCAGGGCATCGGCGCCGATGCCGTTCTGGTTCATCCACGCCGCTAGCTCCCTGGCACGCTGCAGGTCTGTGCCGCTGCCGCCCTGTCCTGAGCCCAAGCGCATGGCCAGCTGCAGGGCCGCCTGGTCCTCAGCCGAGGCCGCCTGCCCATGCTGAGCTGGCAGCTGCTCCTGCCCAATCTCCTGCTTTATGCCTGGCCCTGCACCCCCTGCTGCTACTGCCGCTGCTGCGGACGGCGGGTGCTGCTGCTGCCCGTTCATCTCCACGCTGCAGTCCACGGGCTGGCGCGGTTCTGATGCTAGGTGTGGCCCTACAGGTTGACACCAAGGCAAGGACATGAGAAGCAGGTCTTGCAAGCTAAAGCTGCATTGCATGATTTGCCTGTTGGCTTGCCCTGTCTGAATAGAGGTGCATCCGAGCCACCAGCTGCAAACCCTGGCCATACTGCTCCTCAACACAAGCAGAGAGAACGTCTCACCCATGCTCACCAGACAGGCTGCGTGAGGTGCCCTCGCATACATCGTCCACCCTGGCGTGTGGCATGCTTAACAAGATAGCGTCTGTCCCCAAGTCCAGGCGCCTGTGCCCCTGGCCTTGCTGCTGCTGCTGCCCTTGTTGTTGCCCCTGCTGCCGCTGCTGCTGCTGCAATGCCTCCGGCGCCGCCTCCTCCACATGCAGCAGCTGCCGCGAGCCATGCAAGCTGCCTGGGCGCTTGTGCAGGCCGCGCAGGCTGGAGTCTGACCCATGCGTGCCCGCGCTGCTGGGACCAACCTCCTGCTGCTGCTGCTGCTGCTGCCTGCCAGAGTTCCCTCCTGCATCGCCCGACGCCCCCAAGCTGCCTGACGCCTCTGGCAGTGCGCAGGAGACTGAGGCTGCTGCTGAGGCCAAGCCTGAGCGTGTCGCTTCACCAAGCCACAAGGGCGCATTCCAATTGATCTTGCTGACGTCACAAGTGTGCAGCCGCAATGTCTGCGCAACAAGTAAGCGAGAACAGCGCAGCTTGGTTGGCCAAAGGGTGGGTGGCCAAACACCGCCAACAAGGGCTCCGGGGGATCATGGCGTCAAGACCGGCGGCACGCCCTGCAACAACCATGGCTCACCTTCAGCGCCTGCTGCAGCCATGCCATCACGGACGGGAACATGCACTCCCTGTGCAAGTGTGCAAGCAGGACCGCAAAGACGTTTCAGGATAGAAGGGAAGGTGTCTAGTCGCCCACAACTGCCAACCCCAGAACATGTAGTGCTTTCTAGACACCCCTGCATCTGACTCCTGGCACCTCTCACTTTTCGCTCTGCACTAGCTCAAACACAGCCACGGGCCTGTGGCTGTGTCCATCACCGTACACTGGCACGACCAGCGTTGAGTGCACACGGCAGCGCTGCGCCTCGCTGACTCTCAGGTACACCTGCTTCGCGTAAGTCTGCACATCGTTGGACATCTCGGGCTGCAAGCACATGGCCAGTGCATGGGAAGGATGTGGAAGTTAGGATACCATTAGCCTTGTGCAAGTGGGCCTGCCGTCAGTGGTGATCAGCAAGTTCGAGATCGTGCATCAATACAAACATCTGCATCAGTGTTCCCAAGCCTGTCAAATGCTGCAAATGAATGTTAGCAGGCAGCATGACGCAGTGTGTGGGTCATGTGCATGCTGCCTCACCTCCATGGATGCATACACCCTGCCAATGGCTCCCATCAGCGCTGGTTTCATGACGTCTGTGGCGAAGCGGTAGCGCACGCTGACGCATCTAAAAAGGGCTAGAAGTGTGTCAGCAGCTTCAACACCGACCACCGCGAATGGGAGGCCTGTGAGCAGGGTGAAGCATGGGCATGGTGGGTTGTAACAGCGCAGAGCACATCCAAGAGTTGGGTGCTGCCCGAAGCAGACACGCACAGGTCCTGCTGCTTACTACCTTGAGCGCTGAGCACCACCGTGCCGTCTACCAGTTGCTCAGGCATCCAGACCTGCACATGGCAACACCGAGAGCACAGCAGGTTGAGACGCTTGCTGAACAGCAACGCGAGCTGCGGCCATGAGAGGCACCGCGCCACGTGCTTGCTGCAAAGCCCCGGAACAACCGGAGAAACACGTTGCCCAACGTTGCCCTGCTGCCCCACCTGTACCAGCGCGCCTCCCGTCGCCGGCATCATGTGCGAGCTGAATTCCAAGATGGCCTTACCCAGCCGCTGCTTCAGCGACAGCGACCCGCCTTGCGGCTGCGCTGGGCGCAACCCCGACTGCTGCCCCTCCATGGCTTACGCCACTCGCTCAAGGCTGCCGCTGCGATAGTTCCGTCAACCAAGGCTGCTAGGTTACAAGACTGCGTGAGCCTGCGCGCTGCAACCCGCTTTCGCAAAATACGAGCTGAGTTCGACCACAACAGGACGCAGTCAAAGTGAAAGGGCCTTGCCGCATGGATGCGCAGCATTCACCGCTCTCTGTGTCACCATGAACTTCGCAATGCCCACACCTGTTCAACCTTGTTATGCTGCTCATAGAAATAGAAAAGCTAGCTATGGAAATCCAGCTCGGTTCTGGGAGAGATTACAGGATCTAACTATGCTTGACGATCCGCTCAAGTACTAGCGTTGGGAGAGCGTTTCGCCTGGCCACCCTTTTCTGGGGGTTGAAAGTGTGCCCGACAGGCCAGGAAGGCCGAGGCGCTTTATTGTGAACATGCCCGCTGCTATGCAGCAGGCCTGACTCTGATGTGACGCTCGTGTTTTGTTTCCTGTAGTCTGAGGGCCCCTTGGGGGTTGCCTTGCGGCTCGGGTCAGTTTGACGCCTTGGCGGTTTGTTGGTTTGCTGCTTCATGGCGTTTGACGCGCTTAAGCGCTCTAGTGCTGCGCCTTGGAGCAGTGATTTGGTTGCTGGTTTGTGGCCATGGGGCCAGGCTGCCCCCCGCTGCTTGAGCGCGGGGGCCTCTCCACCTCTCTTCCTGTGGTTCCCTTCTGTGCCGCTCCTTCCTTCGTTTTCCCCCTCGGCCAGTTCTGGTGGCTCCCTGTAACCCCCTTTGTCTGTCAGAAACCATGCTGCTTCACGGATAACGACAGTAGCAAGAGCAAAGTTTGAATAGTAGACAGCATGCACCATGGCAAATTGCGGCACAGAAGCTGTGAACAAAAGCATCTTACAACCGGCCCCCAGCTTGCAGGGGGTTCACCTCCAGCGAGCGCGCCAGGAAAACTACCTCATCCAGCAATGCCATGCTGCGCCGCCGCCGCTCATGCGCCTGGGCGGCCAGCTGCAGCTGCTTGGACACATGCGCCACCGCAGGGTCACGCTGTGCACGTTCTGGGTCATGCTGCCGCACGTAGTCCACCTCTGCCTGTGCCCGAGCCATGCTCTCCTCCAGCTCCTGCTGCGCTGCCCTTGCCTGTGAACAATGTGCAGCAACCATGTCAGGCGTGAGGTGCAGAACAACAACAACTGTTGCTCGCCAGCGTGCAACCACAACACAACACTTGGTATTTTACATCCAAAGCCACCATGCTGCATGCCGCACCTCATCCAACAGCTGTGTGGTTTCCCCCAGGAAGTCATACAGCGGTACATACTCCATGCTCAGCTCATCAGCGGCGAGCGGCCCTGCCTCAGCCAGCCTGCAGCACAGAGGCCAAAGGTACAAGTGAATGACCGCCTAGATTGGACACACCGACACATACTTAGCACAGCAGCAGCAAAAAATAAAGCGCGGGCAGTCAGGTGCGCAGCACGCTGTTATCAACCAGGCAACAGCAGTCAACAGGCACCCGTCAACAACCTGACCGATGCAAGTCCTCAAGTATGACACGGCCACAGCGGTACTCAACCGGCATACCCATACCCAGGCACCTGGCTGCAGCGGTAAAAATGTCTACTCCGTCCGGCATGCCACCTGTGAAGGCGTTGTGCATGCGTGCGGCGGCCTCCCGACGCCTCGCTGCCCGCGCCTGTGCCAAGCTGCCGCCCACCATGCTGTCAAAGCCACCTGCTTGGGATGGCAGGTCACAGGAAGAGGGGGCCTCAGTGCATGGCAGCAAACCCAGACGGAGGCAGTGCAGAATCACTCGCCCTGTCTTCCACTGGTCCAACGCTCCACTGGTCCAACGCGGCAAACATATGTGCATGCAAAGCAGTCAACGCCGGTGGCCTAAAGGTTGAACCCAAACGGTTCCCAGCATGATTGATGATTGCACATGAAACAAAGCGAAGCGCACTGCTGCGATTGTAGGTGTGCCCCTGTCGCGCAGTGCGCCACGCCTGTCTCGCACCTGGACCCGCTGCCGCCGTTGCTGCCGACTCCTCCGGGCTTGTCTCGTCATCCCCCAAGATGGCCAGCACATCGTCCAGCAGTCGCATAGCGGGTGATGCCTGCAAGAAAAGCCAGGTTGCAAGTGTAAGAATTGAAAGATTACTTGTACGTATCCTCAAGCCTAAGGTGTTGCACAGCCTATCTGCCAGCCACCGAAGCTGCTGTGACTGAGTCCTGCCGCGCGTCTCCCATGCCGGCGACCTGAACCAAGCAGCAAGGACCTCACCAACCCACCCCTGCTGCAAACACCCAGGCTGTCACCCACACCTGGCTTCGCTGGTACATGTGTTTGACTGCGCGGTACACATCAACCGTTTGCTGCATGTCGGGGGGCAACTCGCCAGCGGGGCTCAGCTTGCGCGCCGTCTCGATGCGCTGCTCCAGAATCGCCAGCATCTCAGCATCCTGAGTTTGCGGATGGAGTGAAAACAGCAGATGCAGGCATCGAGAAGTACAAGAAGGGTGAGGCGACCCACAAGCACTATAGGCTTGGCCTTGACAGGATGCAGGGTGAACACTTTCTCAAAAACAGCAACAGCGTGGTAGCCACCGCAGCAAGCTCCCTTCAGCTGCAGCCCGCAGCCCTCCCCGCAGACATGCCCACCCCTCACACCCACCATGTATTCCCCTAGCTCTGCAAGCTTGTTCTCCAGCGCAGGGCCCGCCGCAAGCAGCTCCAGAAGCACTGCAGCGCGCCGTTGCTCCACCTCCGATGGGCTCTCCGCGTCACCCAGGCCCGCAGCTGCAGCGCCCTGCTGAGCAGCTGCTGCTGCCACTGCTGCCTCCTCAGCCTGCAGCGCCTCAATCTCCTCATCCAGCTCCTCCTCAGACACCTGCGGCAAGGGAGACGCAGCGGCCGCTCATTGGCGTGGGTCAGTACAGCTGTGTGGCCATGACATACAGTCAAAAAGAATCTGCCTGGGTGTGTGCAAACTGGCGCAGCGCATGCTTAGCGCACAGCCGGCGCCCCTCAGCCCCCCATGCCCGGCCCTGTGACAAACCTCGTACTGCAGCTGGGCAAGGTCTTCGGCAGACAAGTCAACCTCCTGCTCCTGGAATGCAAGCTCATCGGCGTCCATCACCTGCTGCTGCTGCTCTTGCTGCTGCGCTGATAGGGTGACTGCTGCTGCAGCTGCTGTGGTTGCTGGGGGTGGTGGGGAAGCAGCATCTTGTGCCGCCTTCCTGCCTCGCCGCTCTGGCTTGGCTGCAGGCGGAGTAGGAGCAGCCTCCTGCTGCTGCTCAGGAGCCCCCTTCTCACTGACCCGCCTCTTCGCATGGCATAGCTGCAGGCTGTGAGCCCTGGCGGCTCGTCGCCATGCAAGCGGACCTCGAGTCAAGCACGTTGAAGCCCTTGCCGTGGATGAAGACGGCCTGCATGGCTGTCGAGCGTACATGGCTATTCAGGCCCTCTTCTGGGCGTCGGGCCACTGGCGCTTGAACCAAAAGGTCCACATTCTAGGGAACCCGTGCTGTGCGCGCGATGCCCGCCCCTTGTCAGCCGCTCACTTCATTGCAGACTCTGCGTTGGTACTCCTGCGTCTTATTCTCCGCCTGCCTGCGTGCCGGCTGCTGCCTGGCGCCAGGATTTCTCGGAATTCATGTCGGGCAGCGCCACCATCGACCTAACACTAGACGACGAGCCGTGGGCATCACCAGTCGCACCATCAACGTCCCCAGGACCACGAGTGATGCCCACAAGCAGGGGCAAGGCTAGACATGCAGGTGCAGGTGGGCATGCAGGTTTGTGCCCAGCAGACATGTGCAATGCAAATGCAAAGGAGCAACTGCCCATGCAAGTTTATGCTGGCAGCATGTCATGCACGCTCACTTGGGGGTGGGCACATCTGTCGCACATGGGCAGTTTAAACGCTTCATGCTTTCAGCCTCCATGTACAAAGCTCACATGCATGCCCACCACCTGCCCTGTGGCCCATGCGTGTCGCAGACTGCATCTGCCTCAGTGACAGCGACAGCGAGGGGCAGGAGAACAGGCCCAGCGCAGCAGCAGCAACAGACTTCGCCCAGCCCACCAGACGCCCAATCTTGAACCAGGCTGCAGCCAAGCGCCTAGGCACAGCGGACACACCAGCCGCTACAAGGCACATCCCGACGGCTGCGCCAAAGACTGCATCCCTGCTTCAAGCCTTGGTCCCACAAGCTGCCAGGCAAGCAGGTGTGCCACAGGCAGCGCCACCCCTGCGAGCCCCTCTCCAGTGCCTACCAGCAGGCAACACCACCAGTGCTGCTGGCACAGCGCCCGCCACTGCCGCCACAACCCATGCATACACCCACGACAAGGCCAGGCCAGGCAAGCGTGCAGGGAGGCTGCCTGCAGCGCCAGCCGTGACTCCTGTGCCAGTGGCTGGCGCCCGGCCCGCCCCACTCCCAACACCCGACTCCATTCGGGACCCAGATGAGCCCACACCTCTGGGCGAGCTGTCAGCTCAGCGTTGGAAGGCCAGCCCCATAGCGGAAGGGCAGGAGGCCCCCTGGGTCAGAGGGAGGGGGGCGGGGGCGGGGGAAGTGTGTGCAGGCGACCCTGCTGCAGGGCGTGTGGCACCAATCCTTGTTCAGGTGCCAGAGCGGGAGCACGAACGAGATGGACAGGATGCAGCAATGGTGGTGGGTGCGTTGGACCAGTCACAGCAGCAGCAGCAGCAGGGGTGCCAGCAGCAGCGCGAGGGTGGTGGCAGCGGGGGCAGCTGCCAGCCCAGCAGCAGCACCAGCAGTGCCAATGCGTTGGCTGCACTGCTGGGGACCGGTAGGCTGCCCCTGCGTACCGGCACCTGGGCAGACAGCTCACGCTTGCAACCCTCCCAGCGCCAGGCCACAGACTGCGCCCCTGCAGCGCAGCAGCAGCAGCAGCAGTTGCCCAGCACGTTCAGGGGCGCAGGTGGGAACGCCGGGGG
>JAWZTI010001639.1:0-12235 GCA_039880955.1 Chlamydomonas urium | reverse complement strand
TCCATACTTATATATATAAGTATGGACATTTTATATATATAAGTATGGACATATATATATATATATTCCCACCTGCTTGAAGTATATGAGGTCTGATACCAAAAGCCTGTAGGTGATGTAAAGGCTCTTTGCATCTTGGCTGTCAAAGAGCAGCGACGCCAGGTCAAGCAGGCTGACGGGCGCACCGCCATCCACTGTGAAGGGAAGTGAGGAGGGTGGTAGGACGTTGGAAGCGGTGTATGAGAAAGAGTGCAAACAGGGATTTCCAGGGTATGGCTTCCAAAGAGCAGCGACGCCAGGTCAAGCAGGCTGACGGGCGTACCGCCATCCACTGTACAAGGGCATGGTGAGGGTGATAGGAAGTTGAAAGGAGTATGAGAAGCGGACATACAAGGATATCAAGTAGGCAGGTGCACTGCCACCCACTGCTTGGGGAGTCAGATCAGAGGAAATGTCTGAAAAGGGAACTCAAGGGCATGGCTTCTTTTGGCTGTGGTTGAGAAGGCTGGTAGGGGCACTGCCATCTACTGCGCAGGGGAGTGACGGGCGTGAATGACCGGCTGACACCTACCTGCCAGCTCCCACACAACCTCCAGCATGCTGCGGTCCGCTGACTCAGCGGCGGCCTGCAAGGCGGCTACATCAGCTGCCGTGTAGCTTCCGCCTGGCAACACCAGCTGCACCTGCTTCGGCTGCAGGCTCTGTCGGCGCCCCACCTGCGCACAAGCGTGGGAGCAGAAGTGTGGAAGCTGCAGGGAGAGACCAGGGCCAGCAACGACATCTCTGTGCTAAGCCCTAAGGGTTTAAACCCTAAACTTAAACCCTCTGTGTCAATCTCGCCCTCATGCCCGTCATCAGCTGTACAACCATCGCATTCACTTGTGACTCCCATCGGTTGAATAATCCCCTCCACCAGCCGCCCGTTGTCCACGTACCTGGTCTACTGCCCACCAGTTGGTCTTCCCATTTGGTTCCGTAAGCAGTACAAGAACAGAGCGGTCCCCGTCCTTGCGGTACTCCACAAGGGCACCGGCCTTGACGACGGTTTCGGTACCGCCTGCTGCCTTGGCGGCACAGGGGACCACGGAGAACCTGGCAGGAAGGTGAGCGACCGGGGGGGGGGCATGCTCAGCAGCAGCGATGCAAAGTGGTACCAAGTGTGGTGTTGCTGTGTGGTAGCAGCAGCCAGCCAGCAGTGTAGAGGAGGGAGGGTAAAGGGAGGATAGCTTCAGGCAAGCATGAAGCAATGCTGCACAGCAACACAGCCAGGCCTTGCCCAGGCAAGCCGCCAGCGGCAGCCTACACCCAATTGCCCAGATCCCCAGCGCCCGGACCATGCATAATTAGCACTGCATGCGCCTCCAGGCTCCGGGCATGGGGCTTGCATGGGAGGCTGCATGGGGCTTGATAAATGACGACCCAATCCAATCCCCTGGAGGTGGGCGACGCCGCTGATTACCTTTTATCAGTCGTGACCACTTGCCTTCGATTGAACGCGCAGTGCGAGGCGACGACGGGGTGCATGCGCGGCGATCGGGCCTGCGGTGCATGCTGCTGGCTGTGTGATGCCGGGGGGCTGCTTCCCAAGGGCAACGCTGCCGCAGCAGCTGCCACCGCTGCTGCCGCCACGGCTGTTGACGCAGCCGCTGATGCCGCTGATGCAGAGGTGGCGGGCAGCAGGGGCCGGCGCGTGCTGCCTTGCGCTGGGGGGGCAGCGCTGCTGCCTGGGGGGGGCCCATGCGCAAAGCACGCAGCCCTTGCGCCGGTTGTCACGGGCAGCGGCCGCATGCTTTTGCTGCGTAGTAGGCGCGTTGGTGGTCAACAGTTCGATTTTTTTTCAAGCTCACACCTGATAGGGCCAAGGGGCCAAGGGGCCAACTACCTCGCAGTGTGGGACTGCCAGGACTTTCTTGATAACTCACATGAACGTTGGCGACCCCGCTTATAGCTCCATCACTGCCCAGAGAGACGTGACAGGCAGCTCAATTAGCACCTGCCCTGACGCAGCCAACACAGGTATGATACCTGAGGTATCGATTCAAAGCATATCCCTGTGCCCTCTGCTGAAGCACTGAGGGCTGGTGACTGATTTGCAGATGCAGAAGCCTTTCAGGCCTTGAGTTCAGGACTGCAGGCTCTGGTCTGTGTCAGGAACGTTGACGGTTGTCAAATGAACTGCCTGAACTCTGGTGCGCCAAGCGTCCCCCATGCGGATTCCCCATTCAAACGCTGTGGGCGCAAAGTGGGGGTTGCATGGCCTGGGGGCTGAAGCTGAATGTCTGAGTGCTTGCGCATCTCAAAAAGGTCGAGAGGCAGGGCTGCCAGCTGCGCAGGTCCCTCTGCAATTACTTGGGCGCCAGAGAGGCACAACTAACAATGAAGCCTAGGGCAAGAGGAAAGAATGAACAGGATTGGCAAAGCGTATCTCCATGAATGCCTACGTGAGCCATCAAGCTGTTGCAGGGCCCTGGCCCCACTGCTGCTACCCCTGTTGCGCCTGTTGCGCCTGTTGTGCCTGTTGCGCCGGTTGCGCCTGCTGGCCCTGCAAGTGCGCAGGCGGCCCTCCCCCAGTGCCGCCAGCAGCACTTGCGCTCGGCCCGCCACCCAGCCCCGCTCCAGCCGCCCTCCCAGCCGCCTCCTGCTGCTGATGCACCATCATTGATAACAAGCCAGGCCTCATGGGTATTCTCCCCATGCCTGCAGCAGTCCCCAGTGCCCCTGACCTCGTCCTAGGGCCCGGATCTGCCCCGCCCTGCCCCACACTTTCTGCCCTACCAATGCCCTCTTGCACTGCCGGTGCGTGCACCCCAGCCACCAAATGCTGCAATTGTGCGCCACCTGTGTCCAGGGTTGATCCATGCCTGTACCCCGGCCCCAAGCCCCAAATATGGGCTCCACTTGCACGGGCTTGCTGGTCAACGCTACCTACATTCCCTGCAGCTGCCTGGTAGCTTCCTGGTCCCGCACTTGTGTGCAGAGCCATGCCAGGGGGGTGCCCCCCTGCTTCATGCATGCCGTACACCGCACCCCCACCCGGCAACCAGATGGGGGGACCTGCTGCGGCCCCCAGCCCTGTCCCGCCAGAGCTGGAAGGCTGTACGGCCGAAGGTACAGGCGGTACAGGTGCAACCATAGGCAGCAGGGGCGGCCGCAGGGGCGAAAGCGTCGCTGCCGCGCGCCCACTGCCTACCTCGGATGCCAGCGGAGGGGGAGGAGGCGGCAGGAGCTGCATGCCGGCGCCAAGCACCATGCCCCCTGCCAGCCCCTCGCCAGCCACCTTCCTGGCAGCTTCCTGGGGCGTCTCGCCCCCAACCCGCCCGACGAACCCACCTGCCAAGCCGCCAGCCATGCTCGTTGAAGCTACCCCCACCATCGTCCCCGACAGGCCAAGTCCCAGGTGGGTGCCCAGGCTGCTAGGCCCAGGCCCTGCTATCAAGGGTACTGTGATGCCGATGCGGGGCGCCGGTGGCGCTCTGAGTGTGGGCAGATCCGGCACGAGCCTGGTGCTGAGGGGAGCCACTGTGTCGCCTCCAACCACCAAAGGCACCTGGGTCAGCACCAGCAAGCAGCAAATGAACGGGATTGTTGTGTCGTTGGTAGCTACGGTAGCTACAGCCAAGGCCCTAAACCTCCGTAAACAAACTCCCCGAGCAATTTGACATGTTGGTTGGTTGTTTCCGTCGACTTGCTGCACAGAACTGGGGCAAGGCACATAATCTGAGTGAACATGCAAATCGATTACCAGGTGCCACAACGTGAAGAAGGAACAGAGTAGCAGAGCGTGCAGACAAGCAGCACCTGTCCCGCAGATTGTACCCCACGTTTCCTGAAACAGCCCAACCTGCTTGCCTGTCCTGTTCTATTCCTTACGCTCGCGGTTTGGGGCGCCTCCCATCTCGTTGCCCTTTTGGAAGGAGGCGGGGCCTCGCTGTGTAAACCAGCTGAGCGAGCTCGCATGCTCCTGCTTGACTCAGCCAAGTGTATTCACACCACCGCTCGCCGGCCCATCCCGTGCCCACACCAGCTCACACCTCTGGCAGCCGGCGCTCCACTCCCAGCATGCCCTGCAGGTTGAAGATGTGGTCGCGCAGCCGCCGGTTCTTCTCCAGGCCCTCTGGTAGCTGCAGACGCAGCCGATCAACCTGCCACACAGGGCACGAGAGCAACACGACACACAACGTGAGACTCGTGAGCAATGAGTGTGGCATGAGCTGTGAGGCATGAGCTATATGTGTGACGCAACTCACGGCACGCCGTCATCATGAGTCATCCAGGGGATGGGGGTTGAGGTCAGGTTACACGCGCCCTTGGATGTGGGCTGAAGTGGGCAGGACAGTTGCGATTGCCTGCCGTGGGAAATGAAGATGGGGACTCCAAGCACCTTGAAAGGCAACCTCCTGGACCCTCAAGTTCCTTGAGCCCGCATGCCTGCCGTCTTGCTCCATCCTGCCCGCCTTCCGTCGCACCACAATAATTGAGGAGTACGCTCAGCTTGCCCCAACTGCAGCGCTATGCCACGTGAGATGCTACGTGAGATACTGCCGCAGAAGCAGCAGTATCTCACGTGAGCGCAGCAGCACTCACATCAGGGCAGTTGCCCTGTAAGCAGCGCTGCATTCCCCCGCCTTCAACCAACCCTGGCGCCCCCTCACTCCCTCCTACACCAGTGTGCACACCTCCCCTTCCCCTTCCCCTCCCCTTTCCCCCGAACCAGGCCCCACCAGAGCCGTGAGGTCAGCTTTGCTCTTCTGCAGCGCTGCGTTGTCCGCTGTCAGATCTTGCAGAAGCTGGCTCGCCCGTGCCCCCGCTGCCTGCGCATCACCTATCTTGGCTTCAAGCGTAGCAGTGTACTGCGCCTTGCGCTCCTTGGACTTGGCCGCGCTCTGCGACGGGGGTTGGGGGAGGACAGGGCTGCAGAGCATCAGAAATACAAGGTTAGGGTGTATGTTCCTCACTTAACTTGTTCTGGTCCCACGTGCTTAGCTCTGCCCTCTACGCACCCTTTGGTGCGCACACGCTGCGCCGATCCCCTCACCTCCCGAGCAGGACGGCACCGCTTCCCAACTTTCGAAAATCAAGCCCCAGAGCTTGGCTTGCCTCAGGGCAAGCTCAAAAGAGCTTGCTCAAGCGTTGCCTAGCCCTTCTTACCTGTCTTTTCAGCCTGAACCTTCAAGGAGGATGTCACAGTCCAGAGTGCGCATGAGACCCCAACTCAGGCTATGGCATTAACAACTAGAGGCCAAAGCACCACGACACAACCAAAGCACCACGGCTGTTATGTTTCAAGCTTCTCACCTCCCTGTTGGCCATGATGCGCCGCGCCTTCTTAAGGTCCAGGTGCACCAAGTCAGGATCAATCGCAGATGAGGCCCTGGCGGCACCGCTGCTGCTTGCCACCGACCCGCCCATGCCTTGCCCACCTGCTCCCGCTCTCCCTGGTGCCGCCGCTGCGCCTGCCCGGCGTTTCCCAACCCTGCCCGATGCCACTGCTCTGCTGCCTTTGCTCTTGCTGCTGCTGCTCGCTGCCCTTCCCATGGACCTCCCCCCTGCCGCCTCCTCTGGGCTCTGAGCCTCCTCTGAGTCATCCTCGCCTTGCTCCTCACAATCCACATCTGACGCCGTCCCTGTGCCTGCCGTGGTGCCAGCGCCTGCAGCCCAGCTGCTGGATGCCGTGCCATGCTCAAATTCAATGCTGCCCTGCGTGACAGACGGGCCTTGGGCATCACTGGCTCCCAGCTGCACACAGTGCATGGGCAACCGCCATGTGATGCATGTGCAGCCCGGCGCAGGCGCACCTCAGCAGTTGCGGCTTTCTGGCGCTCAGCGCGTACCTGTGTCCCAAGCGGCGTCGGGGCTGCTGCCGCTGCTGCTGCTGGCGCTCTGTTCCAGCCACCCTGCTGCAGCGTGGCCACACCACTGGACAGTGCCCTCAGGAACTGCGAGTGCTGCCCTCCCGGCTGCTGCTCAGCCATGGAGCCGCGCGAGAGGCCTCGTGCGGCCAGCGCTGCGGTGTCTCTCGCCAATTGGTCGCCTGGTGCGTGTCACGCCCCGATTCACGCCCCCCTCCTTACCCCGTTGCAGTTACTGCAGCGGCTCTCTTGCGTTCAAAAAGGTCCATATGGCAGCGCGGCATCGACGTGGCGGCTCCACCAATCCGGGGGTGGCAGCCTGGAGCGGGTGTCTGTGCCCCCCTAGCATCGCTTCCCAAGAGCAAAGCGCAGCGCAAGGTTGACTGTGCTGCAGCAATTATGATGCTGGGGGCTGCACCAGGTGGCCACACAGACTCACACAGCTCAGGGCCAACCCAGGGCCCTCGGAACGGGGGCCTGGGGGGTGTTGCCATCTCCAGGGGCTCAGGTGGTGTTAAGTGGCGCGACGCGCGGGGCAAATCATTGACATGACATCACCAAACAGCTTGCCTGGCTTGCCGGCACAAGAACTGTGTTGAACATCAGGTTAAAGGCATCCACGGGTAGCTACCTCGAGCTATCGTGAGTGTATGACTCATTGCAAAGTCAGTGAGGCAAGCTGCCGCGTCACACGCCATGGCTCGTGTGCAAAGAATAAGGCGCACTCAGTCAATGCACTGCACAGGCCTCCTCTTTGCAGCTGTGCCAGCGAACTCGCTCCCACATCCACTGGCTAGATCGATCGTATGCTGTGCACCTGTTAGGCTGCTCGTCGTTGCTAGACTCTATGCAACAGCACAATCAAGCTTGGCATGTGGGCCGCTGCGGTGTGCGTAACTTGGCCGTTGCTTTGATGACATCGCGTTCGTGGTTCTCTCCGTAGGCTGGGCTGGCGGTGATAATCACGAACTGCATGGGCACCTCACAAGCGCCAGGCGCTGCAGATGAAGACGCGACGAACCCATGCACTGGCCCAAGGAAGGTCACCCAACTGCTGCATAGCCGAGCAACACGTGTTTCTTCTGCACCACCCCTGACGCAGCCGGAGCGGCTTTGAACAGGTGCAGACCCAGTGGTGTGACTGCCAAGTTCACCGCTTGTCGGCATCAGCTGAGGCCACTTGCATAGGTGCATTGTTGGATTACCTGCGCTGAGCCGCTTGCTAGTGCATTGCATGGATGCCAAACCGTGAGCCACTGGCGCGCAGCGCTCACCTGCTGTGCCTGCGCTGCACTGCGCTGCAGTGCTCTGCATCTTTGATGGCTCCTCAGGCTGTTGCTGCATGCAGCTAGGCTACACTGAAGCATGCAAACTTGGTTCGATCGGTTTGAGAGTGGTCCCCTTAGCGCCGGCAGGTATTGCAGGCATCGGTTGAACGCGAGCAGTGCTTTGCAAGGGCGTTCTCATGCACGCTCGCTCTGCAGAGAGCTGCCACACTAATGGCCGCCGCCCAAGGTATGGGCCGATCGCGCATGGGCAACCAAAGCAGGCCAGCACCTGCCTGCTCCGCAGCAGCCATGGCGCAATATGAGCTGTCCCAGGTGCTGTCCAAGTTCATGGACAGGCACCTGGTGTTCCCCATCCTGGAGTTCCACCAGGAGAAGGGGATCTACGACGCGGCTGACATCATGAAGGCCAAGCTCGCGCTGCTAAAGAACACCAATATGGTAGATTTTGCCATGGACATTTACAAGGCGCTGAACGACACAGAGGAGGTGCCGCAGACCATGAAAGAGCACCGCTCCCAAGTGGTGGCGCGACTGCGCCAGCTGCAGCACGACGTGGACCCCATCATCAAGTGCTTGGAGAACCCCAACGTCGTGCGCAACTTCCGCCAGGACAAGGCGTTCAACCTGCAGGTGCGCGCATGAGGGTGCAACAAGATGGGTAGGACAGCCCATGCAGCCCAGCGCGACACAGTTTCAGCTCGCAGCGTAACTTCAGCGGCATAGCACAGCGCGCACGGCTTCCAGGGGCCCATGCGCATGCGCGAGTGACGCCATCGGCCCGAGCGGTCCGCCGCCACACCCGCGCTGTGCCACGCAGTTTCTGCAAGAGGACTTCCAGATTGGCCCTGAGCATGTGGAGGCCCTGTTCCAGTATGCCAAGTTCCAGTTTGACTGCGGCAACTACTCTGTTGCAGCGGAGCTGCTGCCTCCCTACCGCACGCTGTGCACAAACAGCGAGCGCAACATGGCAGCGCTGTGGGGCAAGCTGGCGTCAGACATCCTCATGCAGAGCTTTGAGGCAGCCAGGGATGACATCAACAAGCTCAAGGACGCAATCGACAACCAGACATTTGCGCCACCGCTGGTGCAGCTGCAGCAGCGCACATGGCTGCTCCACTGGGCCCTGTTTGTGTTCTGGAACCACGAGAGCGGACGCAACGACCTCATCGACCTGTTCATGAGCCCGCCCTACCTGGCAGCCATTCAGATCAACGCGCAGCACCTGCTGCGCTACCTGGCGTTTGCAGTGCTGGTGCACAAGCGCAGGCGCAGTGTCATGAAGGATCTCATCAAGATCATTCAGCAGGAGGCGTACGAGTGAGTGCACAGGGCTCAGGCGGTATGGTCAGGGGTTGGGGCTTGCGGGCGGGGTGTGTGATGGTTGTGGGCGTTTGAATGGCTGACGCATGGTGATGTTATCAATGCATTAGTAAGTAGCCTTTGACGGGCTAGGGACAGTGCGTTCGAGGGGGGCAGGAGGGCCTGGGGGGGCTCCTGGACAGGGGCAGCTGCAGCTCATGGTGCTGTGCAACCAACGCGTTTTATGGAGATCAGCTGACGGAAGGCCCCGGGTAACAGCGCACTGGCAGTGTCTCAACATGACGGGGTAGGGTTAGGGCCTGCGCATGATCCGGACGGGCATGCCGGCGGAGGCATCTTGGGACATTCAAGGCGCGGCATTGGCAGACCGCTGGTGCATCTTTTAGAACTCACTTTCGCAGCCCATGGAGCATCATGCATGGAACAATGCAGCAGCCCAGACTGCCCATGGCCGAGGCGCTGTGTGTCCGTGCTTGAACATGGCGAGTCTTGGCCATCAGCGAAGCGCAGATCAGCCTGTGACAAAGTCTGGCACAGGGAGAAGGGGTGGTTGAAGCATGGGAGGTGGAGGGGGAGGACTGCAGGCCATGTGGAGGTTGGAGCATTGTGGGGTGACCATGGGGCACCGAAACCTGGGATGCAGTCGTCATGCCATGCAGCAGGTGTTTGCGTCGGGGTGGGGTGAGATGGCCTGGGAACGGCGGCATGGGGAAGGGTGGGCTGGACGAAGCGCTTCACAGCTTGCATGCACATGCAGCACGCCGCTGGCACTCGGTTTCTGGGCCTCGCCCTCTCTGCTTCTACCCTGGTCACTCAGCTTGTCACCATGCGTATATGTCTTTGCTATCGTGCCAACCTGTATGCATGAAGTTGCACGGGAAGCATGCGAGGCTGTTGGGACTCGCAGCAATTCTTCAGGCGCTCACTCTTTCTTCACACCCCTAGCCCGGCGAATCGGCGCACTTTCTGGGCAACCCCCTGGCTTCAACTTGCCTTGCATGCTGACCGCATTATTGATTGGAGCAATGACCTATTTGTGTACGATTGAGTCCCTCTGTTCCCTGCATCTCCACCCCTCCTTGCGTCAGTCCCAACCCACATTCTGTGCAACGCCTGAAACACTGCTTGCTCTCTCACCTGACCCTCTAAAAGCATTTCTCACCCCTTCACCATCCCGCTTCCCTAATCACCCCCACAGGTACTCCGACCCCATCACCCAGTTCCTGGAGGACCTGTTTGTGCACTACGACTTTGACGGCGCGCAGCACAAGCTGGTGGAGTGCGAGGCGGTCATTGACAACGACTTCTTCCTCACAGCCTTCAAGGAGGACTTTGTGGAGAGCGCGCGCCTGTTCATCTTTGAGATCTACTGCAGGTGAGATCCAGCGGAGGTGGGCGGTGGGTGCGCGATGGTTGGGGCTGCGGAATGGGCTGAAGGGCTGTTGGGGCGAGCTGTACTTTTGATGAGCTGCTGGTAGATTGTTTGCTGTGCATTCACTGAAGTCCAGGTGTGATAGCGGGCAACCCAAACGGCTGTCCGTGCCCCATGCAATTCTTTCTGACCCCTGCCCCTTGTTGCCATCCCTGACTCTTGAACAGAATACACCAGTGCATTGACATCAAGATGTTGGCTGAGCGGCTCAACATGGACCATGAGGCGGCAGAGAAGTGGATTGCTAACCTCATCCTCAACGCGCGGCTGAACGCCAAGATTGACTCGCAATCAGGTATGGCAAGGGAGGCAGGGGAAGGGGGGGCAGCAGTGCGGAGGCAGGGGAAGGGGGCAAAGGGGGCAAGGGAGCGGACGATGGACTGGCCACAGGTACCTGTGACAAGTTGTTATGCAGTTGGTTGCGTGGCCAGGGAAGAGGGCAGCAAGTGACAGCGACACAGCAAGACGTTTGCCGCTGGTGCGCACCTTCAGAATGTTGCGCACGACCGCCTCCTGTGTACAATGTGCCACTTCTGACAACCCCTTAATTTTGCTCTTCTGCCGTGCCCACTGCCTCTCACAGGGACGGTCGTTATGGGCACCCAGTCCCAGGGTGTGCACGAGCAGATCATCGAGAAGGCCAAGCAGCTTTCGGTACGGGGCTTTATGCTGGCAAACGCCGTTGTTGGCAGCGGCCGGGTGTAGGCTCCTTCCACCGCCCCCCACACTTCCGGCCGGCAAGTGTTATCCCGCTCGCGGCCGAAGCCATAACCAGCGGCTATACAGCCATCCGGCTACCAAGCTATCACCGCAGCTGCTATTGTGCACTCCCAGGCGAGCCTGTTGAGGCAACGGTCATCATCGTACAGCTGGTGCAGTAAACGGCCGCGGCTCAGCACTAACCTCCTGACAGACAGGCAGCCGGTGCTTTCTTCTTAGACAGCGAAGACGCTGCAGCATGGACTCCGATCCCTGGCACGGCTGCAGCAGGGCAGGATGCAAGGGCAGGCGCGGCGGATGGCGGCCAGGCATCGCCACATCTAGCGCCCCTGTAGTATGCCTGCAGCAGCCAGCAGCAGTGCGGTCATGCCTCGGCGGTCGCTGTATGCGCCGGCGGCTGCAGGGCTCGTTCTGGGCGCTGTTCTCAGGACGCTTTGAGCCTGGGTTGTGAGGCCAAGCATAGACGCTTCTTTACATACTGTTGGTTCTAGATACCTTCTTTTTGCGGTGGGCCTAGCGGCAGGCGGCAGGCTGTGACGCTGGCTCGAGCGTCGGATTCATGCTGTTATAACTGTGGCTGCAACTGTGGCTGCGGCAGTGATGGTGCGGCAGGATGAACCTCTGACCTGCGCTTTTGTGAGCTGGTTGGGAATGTCCTGAAATCGCAGTTTGAACATAATGAGGGCCTCATGAAGCCTCGGGTTGCTGGTCCCACAGAACAGCTCGGTGAAACAAATGCTCAGCTCAGCGGGCTGACAGCTCTTTCCACAGCAGACCGGCTGGCGAGCCGCATCAGTCAGGGCTTTGGCAGCAGGGCAGGTTGCGAAGGGGCAACATGGCATTCGTCACCCATTCGCTGACCAGCATTGAGCTTATATGCCACTGGGCATTGTGCTGATCTAAACACAATGACCGCGCTCACAAAAACCCTTGCACACCAAGGCTGGAGGGACGGCTGGTGATTTCTCCCTACGCTGGACTGCAACTGTGGGGTGAAGCGGTTGCTGATGTCATGCCAGTGACATGGGGCTGATGGACTGCACTGAGCAAAGGCTGCTTGCTACCTGTATGACATTGCAAACATCGCACAGTGATTTTTATGTTTTACAGTGTGGTGCCCCTCCTGTTTACTGGCGGCCGCGGTTGAAGACAGGCTTGGCCACGCCAACCGCCTGCACGGTGACGGCGCTCAGAGTAGAGGTCAGGTTCATGGCCTTGAGCATCTCAGCGGTGACGGGGTCCACCTGGAGGGGGAAGGGGGCACCGCACGCAAGGGGTGATTGTTAGCAGTTCATTCAGCGATTCTAGGATTCTACATGGATGGTGATGCACCAGCAACTCGTTGCAATACTACAATGACTGCCATGTTCAACATGTCTGCCCCGCACTCTAATGCAAGCACTGGGCATCCCAAAACAGCCCACCCCCAACCGCCTGTTCAACGCCCCGCGCGCCCCGCGGAGTGTCTCGTTGAAACTTGTCAGTCCACGAAGCACATGCAGCCACATGCGGCCCCTGCTGGAGGGAGGTCTGACCGTCTTTGAAACTCCCTCGCCCCCCACTGCCACTTGCCTACATAAATCTGTGTGCATCCTCACGCTCCCTGCCCCTCCTTGCTCTGTCCT
>JAWZTI010001637.1:0-12249 GCA_039880955.1 Chlamydomonas urium | reverse complement strand
GTCATGCGCCCTGCTTGAACCTGCAGGTCAAGGAGTGCACGTTCAAGCCCCAGGTCGACGCGCGCAGCAAGGCGCTGATGGCGGAGCGAGCGGAGATGCTGCGCTCGCTGCAGATGTCTGCTCACGAGCAGCTGTTCCAGGACGCAATCAGGAGACAGCAGAAGATGGAGGAGCTGTCCAACTGGGTGCCGGACGAGGTCACATTCAAGCCACAGGTGCGTGTGAGGGAAGATGCTTCTAGCAGATGCTCCTGATGATAGTCAAGCGGAGGATGAGGTGTAGGTTGGAACAAGGCTGTTTCTAGGCTTCACCTTTCATGAGAGAGGAGAGGCAGAAGGAGTTTGGGGCAGTGGTCAACTGTGTGCCGCATGGGGCCCCCTTCAAGCCACAGGCACGTGAATTGCGGTGGTAGGTGTTTGCTTACAAGAGTAGCCTTCAAAGTAAGGTGAGTTGCAGGTGCAAGCAAGACGGCAGTCAGGTTCCACCTCTCTTGAGAGAGGGAGGTAACTGTGCAAGTGGTTGAGCTGCAGGGTGTGTCCAAGTCCGCATTCAGTAGCAAACCGCTGGAATACCCACGAGGTTATTATCCCCTTTCGCATCTACATCCACTCCCATTCGAGCTGTGCTGATCCCCCGTTCCACCTCTCCACACCCCCCCTGGCCCCTCACCTCCCTTGCCTCTTACCCCCCTGGCCCCTCACCACCCGCCTGGCAAAAACCCTTGCCTCAGGTGAACAAGAGCAGCATGGCCCAGGAGTACCTACGCAGAAGCTACGAGGACCCCAGCGCCGGCGGCGTCAGCGCCAGCCTGAACGACGACCTTTACTCAGGTCTGCTGGAGGGGGAGGTACCGGCCGTGGTACAGCGCCTGTACGCGCGCCACGCCAAGACGCAGGCCAAGCTGGAGGCGGTACGGGCGAAGTACACGGGGCCCGTGGACCCGGAGACGGGGCAGCCGCTGTACCGGCCCAAGGTGGGCAGGGCGCCGCGCAACTGCGCCAGGCCTTCGGCGGCCGACCCCCAAGCCGTGTACGACCAGCTGTACGCGAACGCGCTGGAGCTGCAGTCCAAGCGGCAGCAGACACAGCAGGAGGAGCGCAAGCAGGCGGAGGCGGAGGCGTCGGCGGCGCACGCCACCACCAACTCACAGCGCCTGTTTGAGCGCCTCAAGGCGAAGCGCTTCAGCCAGATCTTTGCGTATCTTGATGCTGACAGGGCGGGGGCGATTGATCTTGTGGCCATGGTCAGGACCCCAAGCCCAAGGGTTGAGGAGCTGGACTCTGAAGTCAGGGAGGATGTGGAGCTGGCTGCTGAGCTGCACGCGCACCAGCACGGGGCAGGTGTGGGCGAGGGGAAGGAGGGCTCTGATGGGGGCCCCGAGGGGGCGGTGGCGCCGGCGGTGGAGGCAGAGCAGTTTGAGGCTCTGATGGAGGCTGCCCTGAAGCTGCGGCGCGGGCCCAGGTCGTACCTGGTGCCCAGCCCCAGCGCCAAGGCGCAGGTTCAGCCCAGCTTCCGCCCCGCCATCAACCAGCGTAGCCGCGAGATGGCGGCGAGGCTGCGGCCCCCAGAGGCGGATACTTATGAGCTGCTGCATGGCACTGCGGATGCGGTGAGGCAAAAGCTGGAGGCGTCGCGCAAGGCGGCGGAGGACGAGGCGCTGCGGGAGTGCACATTCGTGCCGCTGCTCAATGCAAACAGGTATGTGTGTGTGTGGGGGGGGGGCTGCACCTGGCAGGCACAGGGTGGGTGCCTGCACAGGGAGAATATGATCAGTGAGGAGATCTACTATAGATAGTGTTCTAGGTATATATGGCGGCGTAATTTGAGTGTGACGCACGTGGTGATAGAGATGGTATATGTGCATTGTCATTATGCAAGTACTCGTTTCCTGCTTCAGCATGTGCTCTGATGCAGTTGCTCAAGGTTATGCCTGTGCTGCGCCTGCTGCTCCCGTCCCCCTGCAGCCTTGCAACCGAGGGCCGTGCGCTGAGGGCCGCCTGGCAGCAGGTATACCCCGGCAGCAGCGGCGCCAGCACCCCACGCTCCTCCACTGCAGCCCTAAGCCCAGCAGCAGCAGCAGCAGCAGTGGCAGGTGGCGTCTCCCCTAGGGGCCCCCCCCCAGCAGCCGCAGGTGCACGCCCCACCTCCGCCCAGCAGCACGGCGCTCGCGCCTCTGGCGCCTTCAACACTGGACGCAGGCCTGCCCCCGGCACCCAGGGCCCCGCAGCGGCGGCGGCGGCTATGGCGGGAGCTTCCCAGGCGCTGGCGGGGAGTAAGGCGGACGTGGCCAAGCTGCTGGCGCTGGAGCGGGAGGTGCGGGCGGCGCTGCAGAGCGTGTCGCTCACCACCCAGCACCTGGATACCTCTGTGGCAGCCCACGGTGGCGCCGACCCCCGCTCCACCTCCGTCGGCCATGCCAGCCTTCCGGTGGGCTCGGCTGGGGAGGTTGGCGCGGGGTACCCCGCGGCTGCGGGTGTGCCGAGCGTCGATGCTGCGGACCTGAGGGCGACGGAGGCGATGCTGCTGGACCTGCTGGGGCCTCAGGCGGCGGCAGAGGCGAGCTTCCAGGCGAAGCTGGCGGCGGCGCTGGGCGTGGCCCCCCCCCCTACGGTGAGTGAGATCACAGGGGTATATTGCTGCGGAGCTGACAGGGCAACGACTGTTTTGGGTGAGGCCGAAGGGGCAAGTGCAGTAGGTTTTTTTCCCTCCTAAAAGCATGTGGGCACAGAGATGCCACTGCCGCCAGAAACAACCTTTACAGAAAGTGCCACATACCAATGCCCCTGCCCGCCTCCCCGTTGTCGTCTACAGAGCCCCTTGATGAGCTCTTTTGCCCCTGGCGCTGGCGTGGCCTCCTACGGCAAGGACACCAACGGCGGCTCCCAGGGGGCTGTGAACATGTACGTGGTGCATGATGCACAGGCCGCTGCGGGTGGGGGTGCTGCCTCCCGCCTGGAGAACCTGGCCAGGGAGCTCAACTGCTGAGGCGTGCGGCAGGGCAGAGTGAACTGCTGAGGCGGTTGGGGGTGCTGCCTCCCACCTGGAGAACCTGGCCAGGGAGCTCAAACTGCTGAGGCGAGCGGTTGGGGACGCTGCCTCCCGCCTTGAGAACCTGGCCAGGGAGTTCAGGCTGGCTGAGGCGGGTGGCAGGGAGTGAACTGCGGCAGTTGGCAGCGAGGCAGAATGTGACATTCTATTTTATGCTCGGCCAAACGTTTGGCACTGAAATCTTAAAGGCGACTTGGTAGTAAGCTGCTGGGGTTATCGTGGACTTGTCTGGATTCGCAATGGTGCACTCGAGAGAAGGAAGCAGGCCTTCCTGCTCGACCCAGGCTACAACCGATGACAGCAGCCTGCTGTCTAAAAGAACTGTGTTTGAGGATGGGCGGGGGACAAGGGCAGCGCATTCACATGGGTACGCTGCCTTCCAGTCATTTCCAAATATGTTACTGGTGGGAAGTGTTGTTTCCTGTTTTTGTTTCTGACTGACTTCCGCACCCTAGCATGCCTGGATGGGCTCCCTGTCTATGGGCCTTGCTGTTCGCCTCTGCACCCCCTGACGTTGGGGGGCTTTGCACTGGAATTCTTGGCTCATATTCTCTTCTACCGTCGGGACTTGCGTGCTTGCCAATGTTCATGTAATAGCGTTGATCCACCCAGCGCCAGCAGTCCAGATGCACCCTGAGCAGCAGCTGTGCAGCATAGCATGTTGTGATGACCTAGAGCAATTTGTTCCTGAGCAAATAACGCCATATCATATCATATGATTCATATGGGCCACATGGATGGACCATGTTACAGTTCACGGGGTGCCAGAACGCCACAAGCGGGTGTACATGCTCACGCACTGATAGAGAGCTAGGGCTAGCAGCCCACAGACAGACAATAAAGTTTGTCCTTTGCCTCGAAGGGCCCAGGGCAAATCGCAGTGTATGATACCAGAGTGCATCAGAAATGCGAGGCAACAGAAATCACGTTGAACTCACAAAAACATGAAAAAGCACAGCCATGGGCAGGTCAGGGGTACCATGGCTATTGTATGATTTAAGCGCAGGGGTTGAACTCAGGTAGTTGTACAAAGGTCAGGCGATACAGTGCAGCCGTTATTGCTTCAACCCGCGCCGCAGTGAGCAGGTGGAGGTCATGAGTATACACTTGTCTATACCACCAACGCGCAGGGCCCTGCAATACTTTGCTCCCCGCCTCACCTTCTCCCATACCCTAAAACAGGCAGCGAGGCTTCAGCAGGTCCGCGCCTGCCGAGTGGACAAGTCCATGCCTTGCATCTCCCACTGGCAGCAGGGGTTACTCCGCTCCCGCCTAGAACAGGCGGCGAGGCTTCAGCAGGTCGGCGCCTGCCAAGTGGATCTTTGTGTCCAGCACGTCCGCCATCAGCTTGCTAGTCACGTTGCCCTGAGCATTCACACCGCCAAAGCACAACATGCACAGCTTATTGATGGTGAGTGGTGCATGTATAAGCAATGTCATCAGCGCATGACTAGAAACACCACCTCACACATGCCTCATGCTGGTGTTTATGCATTAACCGCGCAAGTGAAGAGCTGTACATGGCAAGCAGGCATGCTTGTCCAACGTGGTGCCCGCAGCCAGCACAGTGTCATCGACACACCCTTGATGGACACTCAGCACACCTGTGTCATGATGGCTGGCGTTGAGGGGTCGGCGTGTCCAACAAACATGACGGTGGGCACGCTCTTCACCCCCATCTGAACAGCCAGCTCCTTCTCGGTGTCAATGTCGACGGTCAAGATGTTGACCTGTTGAGGCAGGCCACGGCAGTGACGGCAGGGCAGGGGGCGAGGGGGAGGGTCAATCAGGAGGGTCAAGCGAGAGGGAGGGGAGCTGCGTGGGTGTGGAGGGAGGCCTTTAATGCATGCTGGCAGATGCAATTGAGGAGCCCAATGATTCGCACCCGCTCCATGTACTGCAGGCGCAGCTTGTCCACCTCGCGTGACACCAGCTTGCATGGGCCGCACCACGTGGCCGTGAAGTACAGCACCACTGGCAACTGCTTGCCTCCAGCCCTCACAGCACTGAGCATGGCATCCACCTCAGCAGCACTGGCATACGCCTTCGTCCAAGGGGCCTTGCCAGGCTGGCTGATTGGTGCAGCGCTAGCGGCGCTGGCTTGTGCCGTGATGGGCGTGCGCCTACATGTGTTGGGCCGCTGGCGCCCGGCTGATAGAGCGTTCAGGAGCTCATGTCGCGGAAACCTGCCCGTCGTGCAGGCGCTATCGCGCAGATGTGCAAGCATATCGAGACTGTGTCAGGCTGCCGGGCTCTCACAGACACACACGCCAATATAGCTGCTGGCGGGCACGAGAGCGATTTTGCAACACGGTGTGGAAAACTATGTGCGAACGAGTCCATTTGGGGAATTTCTCGTGCTGCGCTGTCACGTTCTGTACACTATAGCATCGAATCATGCAGGCACACGTTCAGCGCACAGCGTCCCTGCAGCGATTGCCTGCTGCAGTGCCTGTGGCCTGCAGAGGCCAGCGCGCCAGGCGATCTGTACATGCTGCTGCACCACGCGCCACTCTGCTGGACATGCTGATGCAACCAATCACGTCGCTGAACAAGGTGCGCGCATGTGCCAGCCTTGGACTCGGTGGGCGTAGGGCTGTTTGTGCGGCCTGAATACAGCGCCGGGCGCAACTGCTGATACCAGCAGCTTGCCGCTCGGGATAGCAATGAGATGCTCTTTGGCTTGTGCTTCAACCCGGCTGTGAAGTGCAGGAAGAAACTGGTGCAAACGCAACTGTGCACCTGCACCGCTGCCTGCTGACGCACAGGTGCCAGACCTGAAGCAGGGCATCGCCACCTTCTACGACGAATCATCAGGGCTATGGGAGGAGATGTGGGGAGAGCACATGCACCATGGTGGGCAGGCCAAGCCCCCTGTAACGCCTGCAAGCACGGCTTCAAAAGATTCCCTCATTAATGCTTGCGGCGGCGCCTGTCTACTATTCATGAATGCAGGCTACTACCCCAAGGACTCTGCTCCCAAGAGCAACCAGCAGGCGCAGATTGACATGATTGAGATGAGCCTGCAGCACGCAGGCGTCACCAGCATCAGCTCGGTGAGGCGCCATGGCTCTAGAACATACGATTTCGAACGTTACAATCACAATGGTTTCTCTTTGGAAATGTAGCTGGTTGTGTCATGCGTGGCACGCTGTTGCAGTAAGCGGGTATGGTGGCCGCTGATCCCATGCATTCATTGTCTGCACAGATGGTGGACGTTGGCTGTGGCATCGGTGGCTCCAGCCGCTACATCGCCCGCAAGTGAGTGCAAGCAACAATTCCACTTGAGCTGTGAACATCTATGGCTGTTGTCTGCAGTGACAACGTCCACGCGCTGCAGCAGGCAGTCACAGGCTGTGATGGCAGGGCATGGGAAAATCTTGTGCGAGGCGTCCTTGCGCCACTTTCTGCAAGCACCGCCAACTGCTTTTGCCCGTGCCTGTGCGCAGGTATGGCTGCTCTGCCAGGGGCATCACGCTCAGCCCTCAGCAGGCAAAGCGCGCCAACGAGCTCACGTCCCGCTCAGCGGACTTGGCAGACCGGGCGTCGTTCCAGGTAGGCACATGTGGTGGCTGCTGCACCCTGCCACAAGCAAGAGCCTAAGGTGTACGCACCCTTGCCGGGTCCGCAGGGGCTGCCTGCAACAGGACACAGCATTGCATGCTGACAACGCTGTGTCTCAGCTGTCTTGGTCTGTTACACCCTCTCCCATTTCTGTAAGCCTTCCTGCACCTGGAACGTTGTGCAGGTGGCCGATGCCCTGGCCCAGCCGTTTGCTGACAACAGCTTCGACCTGGTGTGGTCCATGGAGAGTGGAGAGCACATGCCCGACAAGGCGTAAGTGGCATGGACTGGGGCACTGGCGCTTGGTGTGCTGCACCCGTGCTGCGCAAGTAGATGATGCCTTTCATAAAGTACCTTCCCTCATCCATGCGATTTCAACACCACAGGAAGTTCGTTGGCGAGCTAGCGCGTGTGTGCGCACCTGGCGGCCATGTTATCGTCGTAACCTGGTGCCACCGTGTGCTGGCGCCTGGCGAGAGCCTGCGGCCAGAGGAGAAGTCGCTGCTGGACCGCATCTGCGAGGCCTACTACCTTCCTGCATGGTGCAGCATCGAGGACTACAGGGCGCTGTTCAGTGAGTGCTGTGGGTTCGGTCCAGCTGTTTCTGCAGGAACGCAAACATGCAACAGGGTTCTGGTGCAGGTTCCCAGCACAAGGACCTTCAAAAGCAATGCGCATGTCGGATGTGCTTGCAGCTGCATGCTTTGCAGCATAACAGGTGCCACTAGATGCTTCCACAAGTTGACGTTTTGCACGCCTCCTCCCCTGCCTTTGCTTTGGCCCACAGAGCAGCAGGGCCTCGTGGACATCAAGGTGTCGGACTGGAGCAATGAGGTGGCGCCCTTCTGGGGGGCGGTTATCCGCACCGCCCTGACCGGCCAGGGCATTTCAGGCCTGCTGCGTGCGGGCTGGACCACCATCAAGGTAAGTTCTCATTGCCTGTAGAACGCAGCGTTAGGTTTAGTTGCGGAGGTGCATATGCATATTGCAAGGCAGGCTAAGGAGAGATGTTCTTTTCAGGGGAGTCGCTGCCAAATTGCTTGTATTGTTACAATGCCCTGCGCAGGGTGCGCTGGTGATGCCGCTGATGGCGCAGGGCTTCCAGATGGGTCTGATCAAGTTCAACGTGATCACGGCTCGCAAGCAGTCATCGTCATGACCGCCTTGTGGACCCACCGTTGACGTAAGGCAATTCTTTTCGTGTGAGCAGCTGTGACTGCTCTTGAGTACAGAAGTAGCTTAAATCATCTTTGCTGGCTCCATGCCCAAATTTCTCCTGACCCAATTTTGCTTTGGGCAAGCCTCCTTGAGCACCAGGGACACCAAAATTTGTCTGTAAATGTGTCGCGGAAGGGCGTCTAGACGGGCTCCAGGCGTGTGCTGACCACGAACCAGGATCTTCGCCACACAGTGTGGACCAGAGTTTTCCGATGATCTCGGTTCCGGCCCTGTCTCCGGCATCGTCCCGCTGCAATTGAGCTGCCATGAACACCATTGGCAAGCTGCAGCACTCGATTGCCAGCCCACGCGTGGCGCCAGCGTCAGTACACCCCGCCCGCCGCGTACTCGCAGCAGCAGCACCTCCCAAGGTGGATGAGGTCAAGACCAAGGCAGTAGAAAGCGTCGACCCGCACAAAGACGCAGAGCAGGGGCCAGGGGGCCTGGGCGACCTACTGGGCCCCATTGGACTCACCTACAGCGCCGGCATCAAGGTGCGCGATGGCTTCTTTGTGTCGCATACGCATGACATGCTGCACGCGTTGCTCAAACACGCGCAAATTGGCTGCAACAGACACAACGAGCGCCCAAGGCCGAGGTGACCAACCGCGAGGGCGTGGCGCTGGGCCCTATCGCACTCAGCTTCGGCAATGAGTTCGGCGACCAGCCTTCCAGCTCGCGGCCAGAGGGAGAGCAGGAGCCTGACAGCAAGGCCGAGTCCATTCACAGCATGACCACTGCAGAGTGGCGTGCCAAGTATGAGAAGGATGGCATGGTGGACCTGTGGCTGGAAGAGGAGTTCAATGCTGGCTCGCGCCTAGTGGTGGGTGCACGGCAGGGCTCAGGCACCTGATGGCGCGCCACCATGCACCCGATGGCATGCCAGCCACATGCTTTTCACGCTGAACACATGCGCCCATGCACATACTGCAAGCGTGCACACGCCCATTGGCCAACACCTTAGCAGCAGCACAATTGAATTCCATGTCATACACATGCTGTATCTGCTTCCCTCGCCCAGGGTGGCCGAGCGGTGCACAAGGGTGGTATGTATGGCATCATGACGGGCGAGGGGCCCAGTGTCAGCGATGCGCCCCGCCACAGGGTTGTCATCCACAACCACTACGCAGACCAGGTCGTGGAGGTGGACGTGCCAGAGGATAGGTGAGGTCCTGCAGACGTCATGGGGCATGGCCTGAGGCATGGCATGAGGCGTGACGTGGCATGGCATGAGGCATGCTATGGGATAGCACGGCGCATAAGATGGCATGAGGCATGGCATGGGATAGTATGGCTGGGGTGTGGTTATCACAGCATGCAGCAGGATGAGACGGGCATCTGTGCAGCCCACATTGCGCAGCAGGCCATTGCTGAAGCCTTGTAGCTGAACAGGCAGAGGTCCACTCACTGCCGTGAGCCCTTTTCGATGTAGGTACCAGAAAACCCTGGCCAGTTTGAGCAGCAGTCCTATGCGCCCCCACGCTGTCCCTCAAGGCTCAAGCACAATACTGCTACCGCTGCTACTGCTGTTGGATGTGCAGGTACATCTTGTGGGAGGCTGAGGACGAGGGCCTGCAGCTGCCGTACGCCTGCCGTATGGGCTGCTGCACAGCATGCGCAGTCAGGATCAAGGAGGGCGAGATGTACCAGCCAGAGGCGCTTGGTATCTCAGCAGAACTAAGGTGAGCAGCAGTTTGGGAAGAAGGGTGTGCCACCCTGGGTCGCAGTCATGTTTGAACGTAAACGGCGAAAGGTTAGGCGTCAGGTTGATCATTGACCCGCGCCATCCTGGCACTATGGCAAAACATAAGTCTCTCTTGCCGACAACTTTCTCCACTTGTCCTCAATGCCGCCTTAGCAGGCTCATGGTGACGTGAGGTCAAGGCTCTTTTTGCTGACACCCTCCTCCCCTTGGCACGATGCCCTGCCTTCACAGGGAGCAGGGCTACGCGCTGATGTGTGTCGGCTTCCCACTGACAGACATGGTGCTAGAGACAGTGCCAGAGGACGAGGTGTACGACCTGCAGTTTGGCAGTGTCTTTGCTTCACAGGTGGGCTGGGACCAGGCTAGACGCCAAAGTGTAATGATCCCACTGCACGAAGCAGCACAGTGGCACAGCCGACCACTGGCGTTGTGTCAACAGGTCACCCATGCAAAGTCAACTCTCGTAGCCCTGAAGCAGCAGCTGCATGCGATATATACACTCGCCTTCTGTTTGCAGTCCAGGCTGGCCACACCCCTCCATCCGCTGCCTGCCTCTGCCTCCCTCCCTGCAGGCGCTCAACCCTGAGGACCCCCAGAGCATCGAGCGCGACGACTACGCCCTATCCATTGCCAACATGGACGAGTAAGAGTAGCCGTAGTAGTGATGTTGTACATGTCCTGGGGGGGCACCATGAGGGCGCGCAGACACCCCGCCCAAAGTGGGCAAGGTTGTCTGGTGTCAGCGTTGAAAGGGGCTGGCGAGTTAGCAGGAGGGCTCCCGCTCTCTTTGTACATGGCAACTGGTGCAGTTGCGCATCACAGGACCGCTCCGCATCACGCTAGAGCTGAAGAGCGGGGTTGGAGGGGTTTGAGGGGGCGGTGATGCATGAGGGCTGCAGCACCCCGGCATCTTGGCTGCTCCGTGCACCTGTTGTTTGGCAAGGTGCTTTGGGGACAGGTGTGCTGAAGAGCTCTGCACTGCTGTCATGCGACTGTAATCTGCTGCTGACAGTACAGCAGGGCCACGCTCTTGGCACACACCCATGCCTCTGCCCACTGTGTTGACCCAGATGTTTACTGCGACTGTTTTTCAACGAGCGTGAGAGTTGTGTGAGTTCGTTGCATGGTGCCCTGCTACCTGGCAGGCAGAGTAGGTGGCAGGCACAGTCGGTGATTTCCCCACTTCCATTACTTGCGTCTGGATGAGCCTGCACAGTTTGGAAATGGCCTGTTGCTGCGAGCTGAGGCTACCGGGATGTGCGCACCCGTGAGTGATTTCAGGACCAACGCAGGCCTTGCAACAAAAAATATCAATACCAGGAGGCCCTTGCAAGGTAGCGGCGGCAGGGCTGGACACGGAGTACCTGCGTCTCCCAGGGCTGCGCATACGCCAACATCACAAACCAGGGTCAGGTGTGGAACCTTGTATGTAGTGATCTACTCAAGCTCAGCTGTGGCCTGCAGTTCAGGACTCAGCCTGTTCCCTGTAAATATACCTGGCTTTAGCAACCTAGGCAGCGAATGATTGCAATAGCCTTGGTGTTCAAGTTACCACTGGTAGTTCTACAACAAAGTGGATCGGAACTTCCGATAAGGAAGGCCCAGCGCTGCAAAAGCGCAATGCAGTAGAGCGAAGCCAGCCCAAGACGGTCTGCGAGGCAACCCAGCAGTGCTGTGGCAGCAATGTGCATATCCCACGTACACTGGACCGCCCACACAGCAGCTGCACACTCGACTACCAAAAACGACCTGAAACACACCAGCAGCCCTGGCCACCTCAGCAACTTGGCAGACTCATGCCTCACGTCAAGAAGCAAGTGGGCTCACTTGCTATTATGATTTCTACTGCCGCATTCAACAGCCTGCAGGTGGCCATGTGTTTGTCAGGCATACGTTTATCCGGATCTAGGTTCAAGTCAGGAAGTCCGGTATAGAAAGATTCTGCACAGGTCTGTCAACCAGACAACAGTCAGCTGATGTGCGGCGCTCCCACAGAGCGGCGTTTCATCTGTGCAAGGCCTAGTACGTGCAACAAGCAGTATCTGTTACAGTCCGCAGGCAGCCGTCATTTGCAGCAAGTAGTAGTAGTGTGTTTTACAGTCCTGGGGGGCACCGCGAGGCGCCTAGGACCCCGATCCGAAACGGGCGGGATTTACTGGAAGTGTGAGTAGTGTGAGGATGCAATGCGTCGCCGTCACCCTGTGAGGGGTGACATCAGGTTAGGTCAATCACCGCCTGGCTGACCTTAACAGCAGCAACGATCCTTGCCCTAGGCCTGCCACTGCTGCCGTCACCGCCCCCCGATCCAGAGGCATGCCGTTGCTGCTGGAGGGTGTGAGGTTCTGGGTTTAGAGTTTTTAGGCCTGCCTCAGGCCCTAAACCCTGAGTCCCACCGCCTGCCCCGTTGACGTCCTGCCTGGCCACTCCCTTGTCAGGGCCGTGACTGGCAGCACGCTGAAGGGCGCGAGGCCGTTTCGGAGGGGTCTTGACACCGCCTGCTTTACCTGCAGGCACCTCCCCTGCCGCCGCTCCTGTCGCCGACACCGCCGCTGCTACTGTCGCCGCAGCAGTAGCGTGGATAGGGGCTGGCTGCACACCCTGCCGCTGCCCCACCTCCTCCGCTTCGCCCTCCTCGCCCCCCTCGCTGCTGCTGGTACTGCCTCTGTCCCTCGGGCTGCGCTTGAGCGGCGAGCGCACTGGTGACACCCCTGCCC
>JAWZTI010001635.1:0-12254 GCA_039880955.1 Chlamydomonas urium | reverse complement strand
TGGTAGCCACCCCCACCTCTTGCCTGACCTCCAACACCCAGATCGTCAACACCTGCCCCAGTGAGTATTGTTAATCTGGGCCAGCCTGCTGAGCATACCGCACGCCACTACATGGCAGACTGCATATGCTGGTCATGTGAATTATTGATTGTGTCTGGTCTGTCTCCACTGCTGCAGGTTTTCCCCAAGCTCCTAGCAGTGTCATGTACTCGGCAGACATCGCCATCGGCTGCGTCCCTCCCGGTGAGTAACCTGCACACCGGCAGACAGATGCTGTGATGATATGGCTCATGCTGTGATGATATGGCTCATGCTGTGATGATATGGCTCATGCTGTGATGATATGGCTCATGCTGTGATGATATGGCTCATGCTGTGATTCTGACCTCACGGTGCTGCCCTGTACTGTATACAGGCGCCCCGACCACTCTGTTCCTCTCCTGGACCCAGCCTGACTCCGTTTCTGCCCCTCCGGGACGCGTGTACGTGGCCCAGCTGGACAATGTGCAGCAGAACAACCCTCTGGTGGTCCACATTGCACCTGCCCTGCCCACCCAGTTGTCGGCCAACCTCGTAATCAGCAATGGTACCACCCTGCAGATCACCGCCTGCAACCCTGGCGTCGACGGGGCCTTCGCCTGTTCCCAATCGCAGATTGTGACCGCAAGCAACTGCGCCACGGCCAATCCCCCATGTTCATACATCCCAATTTGCAATGGCCCCCGCCCCGCCCTGTCCTCCCCGGCCGTCACCCTCGTGTCCCCTGCAACTGGCAACAACTGCTTCACTGCTGTTACATCTGGCACCACCTCTGTTGTTGTCAGCTTCCAGCCCGCTGCTGCTTGGGGCGTAAAGCTCGCAATGACTGCACCCGTAACACCAGGCACTGCAACCGACGAGGGCTACTCGCTTATCTTCTACCAGCTGCCCAACGCCCTCATCCCCAATGTCACTTACGTCAGCTCCAGTGGCAGCCCAATCCACACCGTCTCTCCTGGCGCCAATATGCAAATCGCCCAGGGCATCGGCGCAAACACCTTTGAGGTGTCGCTGGACTACACCGTCGCCACCCCTACCAACACCTTTGCCATTGCGGTGCAAG
The DNA here is from genome assembly GCA_039880955.1 of Chlamydomonas urium. NCBI lineage: Eukaryota > Viridiplantae > Chlorophyta > Chlorophyceae > Chlamydomonadales > Chlamydomonadaceae > Chlamydomonas > Chlamydomonas urium. The sequence continues at coordinate 11,152 of JAWZTI010001635.1, read as the reverse complement.
TGTGCAGTGCGTACGGCACCTGCACCTGGTCCACAACCCAGGTCCTCAGCGCCTGCCCTGCTGGTCCGTCTGTCCCACAGATCGGTGTCCCTCGCGCCGTCACATCTTCTCTGTCGACTGTTGCAGCCACAGCCCCGGCCGCCCAGAACTGCCTGCAGTTCCAGTCAGCCCCGGCTTCTAACCTTGCCCAGACGCTGACTGTCTACTGGTCCATGGCCTCTACTCCAGCTGACACGTACTTCCAGTACTTCTTTGGTCCCTACAACAGTGCCACCAACACCCCTCAGAACTTTACCACCACTCCCGTCCTGGCCAGTGGTGTCTACTCTGCATCGGTTGCTCTGTCTCAATCTCAGCTGGACACACTGACCGGTACCACAATCCCCGGCGCTGCCACGACTCTGGGTGTGACCATCCTGGCCTGCAGCACCGCGGGCGGAGTGGGCTTGCAGTGCTCCTCCCCTGCCCCTGGCACATACACTTTCACCATTCCCACCTGCCTGGAGGGCAATAACACTCTCAAGCTGGGCAACACCACTGGCGGGGCCGGCTCAGGCGCGCCTCTGGCCACTGGTGACTTCTTTGCCACTGCCCCCTTCATGTACACCTCTGACCCTAGCTTCAGCTATGGAGCTGGAGCTGGAGCAGGCTTCTACCCTGCCTTGCTGCAGGACTTCATCTACAACGGCTGCTACCGCCAAAGTGAGTTGACCTTGAAGCACTCCAGGCATGGCGTCAGTGAGCAAATGAGGGTACTGACTTGACTGCTGTGCAGACTGCTTGTCTTTGCCTGCTTGTGCCTGCACCCAGCCTGGCACACCACTACCAGTCAGACTGTTTACTGTTGTGCCCTGTCCATGCTGTGGACACGCAGGTGTCTCTTCCACGCTGGCCGTGCAGTGGGTGGCTGCCAATACCATCTCGACGTTCTCCTTGGTTGTCATTTACCCTGACGGCAGCAACCTCACCTCGCTGCTCACCAAGACAGCTAGCGGCGCCCCACCCACCACCTTCCCCACTGTTGGCACCTATGCTGGTGGTGGTGCAGTTGGGGGCACGAACGGCGTTGGCGCTTTCTACACCCCCCTGCCCATCTCCGCCTCTCAGGCCAACGGTGGCAACATCCTGGTCGCCATCCAGTCCTGCGCCGCGTCCAGCCTCAACACCCCCTGTGCAGTGACCACGCCCATCACGCTGGTGCCTTGTTCTTTGCCGTTCCCCTTGACCTCGCTCGGTGGCATCAGTGCTGGCTCCACCATCCCCGGTGGCCCCTCTGCCTCGATCTTCCCCAACCGCCTTGCCTATGGCGCAGGTGCAGCACTGCCTGCCCTGATGACCACCTACAGCACTGCCACCAACTGCGCTGACCCTGCCGCTGTCACAGCCACGAACACGGAGGGTATGACCATGATCTTTGGCATATTCACCCCGGCTACCGCCTACAATGTATATGTTTTTGGTGCCACCGGCACCATTTCTTCCCCTCCTCTCGATGACCAGCTGGAGCCCCTTGTCAACAACCTGGATACTTTCGTGACTGTCACTGGGTACACCAGCACTGCAAGTGCTGCTGTCGCACCTACCACGTCTCAGCTGACTAGCTACATGTATGTTGCTGACCCCCAAAACCCCACTCTGTTCTACCTGAGGCTGGGCCAGACCGCCGGCTTCAACAACCCCCCGGCTGTTGCCAAGTATGCTGTCATGGTCTGCATCACCTCCGCCACCAGCAGCATTGGCCGCCTGTGCACCATGTCCAACACCGTCACTGTCAGCCAGTGCAGTGCCAACCCCTACCTTGGAATGCCCCTCACCTTTGGTGCATTGGCAGCCGATTACAGCACTGCCCCCTTCACCAATGGCCTGCCCTTCTCCACCTCCACCACCACCTTTTCCACCAACTGCTACACCTCTGGCAGCTCTGGCGACACCCTGCGCCTGGTCTGGACGGACTCTGTCGACTACGTTGCAAATAGTATCACAGGCACCCACACGTACCAGGTGCTGAGCGGCTCCGGAGCTTCTGCTGCCTCGGTCACCTCGCCTCCCACGGCTTTCACCAATGTGTCCACCAGCATCACGCCCACCATGGTCACTGCTTCAGGTGTTACCCCACCCGTGTTTGCCGCCACCTTCACCGTGCCTTCTTCTCAGACTGGCTACCTGTACCTGATGATCCGCACCTGTTTCCCCGAGACCGCCCCTGCCACTGGCAACATCTGCGGTGACACAGTGCTGACGGCGCCCCTCCCAGCAGTTGCAGGTCCTCCGGCTCTGATTGCTCAGGCCACGGGCTCATCTTTGGCCGACCCTCTGCCTGTCTCCATCCCCAGCTGCAGCAGCCTGTCGACCCCCGTCCCCACTGCCGCTCTTGGCTACTCGGGCGCCCCTTGGGGCCCCCTGCCTGCCTTTGGCTACACTGCCTACTACAACAAGCTCAGGGCTTGTGGGGGGACTGGCCAAGTTCCTTGCTCCTCCATCCCAGACGTCCCTGTGCCTCCATCGGTGAACGGCGTGCCTGTGTCTGGCACCTTTGGAAACTGCTATTTCCCAGGTGCAGGCAACCAGCAGCCCACCGTCACCTTCACCTTGTCCAGCGGCTTCACCGGCTCCGTCTACATCGACGGCCTGCCCATCAACACCAACCCCAGCAATGCACCTGTGCTGCTGGGCACTACTTACAATGTGTCGTCCACCACAAACAACTACGTGCCTGTGCCCAACTCGGCTGCGCCCCTGTTCTTCCAGGCTCCCATCCCCGCCGCCAATGCCATCCTGTCCAACCAGGCGTCCTCATTCAACCTGCGCCTGGTTGTTTGCAGCTCCGCCCCTGGTGCTGGCTACCAGAAGCTGTCTGGAGGGGTCAATGATGTGTATGAGATCACACTGTGCTCTGCCACAGCCTACATCGCCATCAACGCCTGCCCCATCAACCCTCCTGCCCAGCCGGTCCTGTCTGCCAACATGATTCCCTCCACAACAAACGCTGCTTCCCAGCCCTTCGTGCCCGTGGGTGCCCTGAACACAGCGTCGTCCAGCAACACCACTGTCTACTACGGCTGCTACCTGAGCACGGTCACGGACACCCTGCAGTGGTCGTTCTACCTGGGTTCGGCCTCTGGCACTGGTGTTGCCACCAAGTTCTATGCAGTCCCATACACGCACCGCGCTGACCCTGCTTCGACGTGTGGAGGCAATTCTGGTGGCTGCAAGACTGTGCCCACCGACTACCTGACAGAGCCCCCCATTCTGCTCACCACGTCAGGCACTGGCACCCAGGCGGCTCCCTACACTGCCTCCGTCGGCCTGGCCAGCTCCAACTCGCAGCTGTCTGCTGGCCAGGCCATCTACGGCTACCAGATTGTCATCCGTGCGTGCGCCGTCAGTGGAACCCAGGAGGTCTGCACGGACTCTGCGCAGCCCCTGCCCTTCACCACGCCCTCGTACATCGTCAGCAGCGCCACCCAGACTGCTGCCTTTGGTGTGCCGGCCCTCTCGGTGTCCATCACGGTGTCCACCTCTCTGGCTCCATGGACCGGAATGTGCCCTCGCTACACTGTCAATGCATTTACCCCGTACACGCCCGCTTCTGCCGTCAACGCCATCACTGTTGGCAGCAGCGGCGCGTATGCTGTGACCCCTCGCAACACTGCTGGCGCTGCCGCCTACGGCAATTGCTATGCAACTGGCTCGCAGCAGCTGTACCTGTCTGGCTTTGCTGGGTCTGTGACGTTGGTGCCCTCCGGTGTAATCCCTGCATGGACTGGTGGCTCCTACAACCAGCCGTCCTACCTGGTCACTGGCGGCACGACTGCGGCCACCCTGCGGATCCAGCCTCAGGGCACTGTCCCCACAACTGCGGCTGGCAACCAGGCTGGCCCCCTGACGGTTCCCGCCACCCAGTCTGGCACCCTGTCGCTCAGCCTGATGACCTGCTTCCCTGTCGGCTATACCACGACGCTCAGCACTGTCACCACCGGCTGGCAGTGCAGCGTCAGCTTCGCAGTGACCATCGGTGCCTGCCCCACCATCCCTGTCCCCACGCTCCTGAACGTTGCCACCCCTCCCAGCACCACCCCAACTGTCATCTACCAGAACTGCGCGGTGCAGACTGATGCCGCGGGTGCCGCCCCCTCTGTTGGTGCCCCGTACACCATGAATGTGTACTTCACGCAGACTATCCCTGCCCCGACCACCATTGGCCAGTACAACTTTACCCTCACCCCTGCGGGCGGCTCTGCAATCGCTTTGAACACCGACGCGTCTGGCGCATTACAGCCTGTCACCGCGCAGCCCAACGCTGTGCTGAACAACACCTACGCAGCCACCTGGGAGCTCACTGCGGCCGCGACTGCGGGTGCATACTCGCTGGCGGCCACCCTGAATGTACCTGCCTCGAGCACCCAGGCCGCCTACGCAGTCGTCGGCACTGCTTCCTTGAGTGTGACACTTCCCAGCTGCGGCTCTGCCCCAGCAGCAGCAGCCTTCACCGTCAGCTCCTCCTCGGTTACCGGCTGCTACAACCCAGGCTTCATCAACTCACTCACCTACCTGTTCTCCCCGGCCCAGGCCCAGGGCACCAACGTCCTGCAGCTCAGTGCCACTGGCAACAATGGCCCTGATGTGCCTACTGCCGTCGCTGTCACCACCTCCGGCTCCAACCAGGCCGCCACCTACAACCTGCCCCGGGCGCTGTCTACCACCAGCTACTCCCCCAGCTTGTTCCTCATGCTGTGCACACCCGTCTCCGGCGGTGTCAACGCTGCTGCGTGCAGGGCCGACACCGGTAACGGCAACCCCAACGTGGTGAGCCTGACCATGTGTGGTGGCCGCAAGCTCATGAAGTAGAGCTAGGCATGGATAGACTTGAACAATAGTTTGTTTGTTTTTTGTTTGCTTGCTTTGCGATGTAACAGCCCTCCTAGCTCGCAGAGCGTGCATGTGTTGAACCATGGGATACTGACAGTAGCTGAGATGTGAGATGGGAAGATCAAGCACAGCTTCCCCCTCAACACGACGCAGCCAGAGGTTTGCATCCTGCTGCGCCACCAGGGCAGAGCCTGGCAGCAACTTATGTCACCTCAGTGACTGACTGAATCTGTGACCGGTGCGCCTGCTGGAGTATGGATCACTTGAAGGACATGCGTCTTTCTTATTTGTGCAAATGAAGGGATCCCCTTGAGCTTCCTGTAGGATCGCCTCTAGCTTCCTGTAGTCCTGAAATAGCTCGTTCCTTGCTCACCTCCTCTGTCTCTGAAACACCTAAGCGGATGGTTCTGGGAAATGTATTACAACAATTTTCATAATAGCAGACCTGCTTTGCAGAGTACCATGCAAGCACTGGAGCAATGGAGCACCGCAAGGGCAGCCATGTTGCAGGTCGCGGTTCAGCCACAGCGGGTCCATCGATCGCTGGCGGCGTATCGAAGCCCAAGCAACGAACAGCGTCCAAACAAAAGGAGCGCCCCACATTACCGCAACCAGTAGCGGCAAGTAAACACCCAAAACATGCAGTCGGCAGCTCTGATGCTGCGGCCTCGCACATCCCGTACAGCACGGAGGACCACATCCTGCTGGTCGGCGAAGGTGTGCATGGCAGCTACACATTGCATGCGGCAGTGAAGCAGGGTCAAGACGTGCCGACGTGCATACACACCTTCTTCATCTTTGAATTTGCATGCAGGCAACTTTTCGTTCGCGGCCGCACTAGCAAACGCGCTGGGCTGCGCAGAGCAGCTGGTTGCAACCTCCTATGACAGCAAGGAGGAGGTGCAGTGCAAGTGAGCATGGTGCTTGCCTGTGTAACTGCAGTTGGCATGTGCATGCTTTGGTGCCAACGCTGCTTGACTGCATGCATGCGTCTGAAACAGAGCTTGTCACAGGCACAGGTGCAGCTGATGGGTTGAGTGGCCAGATGATGTCACCCATGCGCATTCGCTGAAGCATGGGACACGCATGCTTCAGGTACCCCGACGCAAGCCAGCACACCAGCCTTGTCACAGACCTAGGCGGGACGGTGCTGCATGGCGTGGACGCTCGCAACTTTGCTGCCACCAAGGCACTCAGAGGCAGGCGCTTCACCAAGGTTGTGTTTAATTTCCCACACGTGGGTGAGCGTTGTGTGGAGGGGGCCATGGGGCATGGGAATGTGCATCGTCATGACAGGAGCAGGTGCTGCCTTGTGTTAGTTGTGTGGGACAGTGCTTTGTGAATGCTTGATGCCGCCCATGCTGCCCATGAGCCAGGGGTGTGACCCTGGCGAGGTGATGAGTGAGGATCACTGTGCCTCAGTACTGACGCGCTGCTGCACTTGCGCACTTGCTGATTTCAGGTGCTGGGATCAAGGACCAAGACAGGAACATTGCTAGTAATCAGGCTATGCTGACCGCCTTCTTTGTGAGTGACGGCATGGTGCACCCCCCTTCAACGGGGGTAAGACTGAGCAAAGCGATGCCAAGGCACTCGCTGCACAGGGTGTGCAGTTGATGCGCAGGCGCTGTTGGTGATGCGTGAATTGCCTCGCTTGAACAAAAAAGTGCCTGTGCTGTCGCCAGCGACCACTGGGTCATGCGGTGCCTGTAGCCATTGTGGTCTACTTGCTGCTGTTGGGTACAATCGCTCGCCTGAGCAGGACACAGGTTGCTTGCCAAAACAACAGCTATACATGCTGCTGACACCAGTGGCAGGTGGCAGTGCGTCTGTGCCTGCGTCACAGCTTGGATTAGGCAGCAGCCTCATTGCCTGTCACGGCTGAACACGCTCATGCCTTGCAGGGTTGACCTTGCGAATCCCTTCCCCCTCCCCACCCATTTCCCACAGTCAAGCGCCAAGCAGTTGCTGTCCAGCCCCACTGCTGGAGTAGTATACACCTCCCAGGGGCCTGTCAACCTTCCACATGGAGAGGTCAGTGCTTATGCAGTTGGTGCTGCTGAGCAGGGCTGTGCTGGTACCAGCAGTGTATACGCTGCAGTTAGAAAGCCAGCTAGCCAGCTGTGATGTTGAGCCGTGCACGTTCACAATGCTGTTGAGCCGTCCTGTCCGCAATGCATTGCAACGCCGCGGCACCCGCGTGCTCCACAGGTACATGTCACGCTCAAGAAGGGTCTGCCGTATGATGAGTGGGGTGTGACAGCACTGGCTGCTGCCATGGGGTACGCTACTAAGGCGTATGCTGAGTTCAGGTGAGCAGTCTGTTGCAAGGCCATGGCGTAGCAGCAGCACTGCAAGAAGCACCTCGTGACAGGCCATAGCGCTGCGGTTCTGGTTCGTGTTGGAGCTGTGTGATTCACCTGCTGTTGTTTATCATCAACCGCGGGTCTGCAGGCCAGAGTGGTACGAGGGCTACGAGCACCGCCGCACCATCGGGTACGATGCAACCAAGGCGGGGAATGTGGAGCTTGCCGACAAGGCCTGCCGCACATGGGTGTTTGTGTTGAAAACTGCAATGGCCCCAAGCAGGGCCGGAAAAGCGAAAGGTAGCAAGGGCAGGGGCGGCAAGCACAGGGGCGTCGCCAGGCAGCAGCCCAAGGGCAAGCGCAAGCGCCTGCATTCAGACTCGGACTCAGACTGATCCGAGTTGGTTTGTGTAGTATTAGCCAAGGCCTCATGAGCCAATGTTGGTGGTGGCAAGATACTGGGCACTCGAAGGTTGTAAAATGTCGCATGTAATTGCTTTTTGGCACATGCACAAGGCACATGCGCGTGTCGGAGCACATCGTTCCTTCTGTGAAGATAGTGCAGGGTGACATGTGTTTGCCACGTTTTGCGTTGTTCAGCTAAACAACGCAAATCTATGCATGCAGTAGGCGCTTCAGGAGAAAATGGCAGCCCTGTCGGTGGGGAAGGCCTGCAGGAACACCCTAACAAATGAAAAGTGTGGCTATGTGATTGCGATTTGCCGACGGTGCCCCCCGCGGTGGCAGCACAGGCTCTGTGGCCGCGCACAGCCAGCGCTCTGTGCGCAGCTATTCTTATTGTAGCTCATCCGCTGCTTGCATTGAGCGAGTCCGTTCACTGTGAACAAGCACAGGCTGAACGTGGATCGTTGCGGCCCAGGTGAAAGCAGCAGCGCCAAAAAACATTCATGGCTGTCTCACCACCCATTAACCCCTGAGCGCGAGCGGTTGCAAGGACCCCATCAGGACCATGCAGGGCGACATGTCTGAGGCAGTGGCGGCAGCCAAGGCTGACCTGAGGACGGCAGCTGGTGTGCTGACCAGCCATGCCCATGTTTCCACCTCTGCGGAAGGCGCTGGTCTGCGGAAGGCGCTGGTCACGGCCCCAGTGTTGATTATGCCCATGTCTTCAGGTATGCGCACAGCGCTGGCCAGGTGGTCATGCCAGGCGACGAGGAGCAGTGGGACCAGTTGCATGGTGACAGTGCGCACGTGCATGTAGGTCATGCCCATATGGTGGGGCCCATGCAGTCGGATGATAGTGACAGCTCTAACGCGGCCATGCAGTGGAGCGGCACGACGCTGTCGCTCACGCAGCCCAGCCACTCGCTGCCGCATCCAGGCAGCACCCGCCTGGGTGAGTTGGGAAGGGCGGACAGTCATGGGCGGGGACCAGCCTGATGAGGTCACTGCAGAATCATGCTGACCATTTGGGCTTGTGACATGCGTTGCTCTGCGACATGCTGGCGTCACCTGAGGACGCTCCTCATCATGGTCTCCCGCCCACCTCCACTGCGCAGACCGGCTGCTGATGATGCGCATTTGGCGTAACCGCATCAGCCAGTAAATTGAGGACCTGGCAGGAAGCTGGTCCAACCCAGGAGTCAGCTTCCATGGCACAGGCTCACAGGACCGCCCCACACCAGGCACCCCGCTGGGCTCCATGCTGGGTCTGTCGAGTCTGTCAATCAGGGACAGCTTCCTGGACGACAGCCTGCTGGGTCAGGCAGGGAGGGCAGGCCGCGGTTCCAGGGAGCTGCCATACCACAGCGCAGATGTTGTGCATGAACGGGGTCTATCGGTGAGGGACAGCGGGTCTGCATAGGCAGGGAGCGGGGTGATGGGGATGTTGCGCCAACAAGGGCGCTGGACTCGTCCCTGCTGTTGTTGAAAGTCACTTTCCAGGATCATGGCTTGCTGGGAGAGAGGGTGGGCAGATGGTGCATTGGTGGCCGTGGGCTGGCGACGCAGCTGATGTTGGAGCTGTGGATGATGCGGTGCTGAGCGCTGTGTGTTCCACTGAGGTGCATGCGTCCGGCCTGATGCTGACATTGCACTTATGACAACTGCGCATGACAAGCGGACAGCAAAGCACCGTGGGTGTGCAGAAAGCACTACATGGATGGCTTCCTTTGGCAGTACAGTTTTCCTGTCAGTGCTGATGGACAACCTGCTGATGCTTCTTGGTGTTCTTGCAAGCGGATGAGCTGAGTCAGAGCGCCAGCCAACAGGCTGCTTCCTGCTTCGTTAGCTCCTGACGTGCATTGCTCCCCTTCCTTGAGCTTGCTGATGCCCTTCATGTTCTGCAAGACGGATGACCTGGTCGTCGTCACCAGCAGGCTGCCTGTGACATGCAGCAAGGACGCGGAAGGCGGCTGACAGCTGCAGGTGTGTGGAGGGGGCATGAAGCAGGGCACAGGCATTCATCAAAAGAAATACAGCAAACATGCTGCCCCTTGTGCTTGGAAGATATCTGTTGCTCACCACAACTCTCGCCCTTTCACGTCCCTGTGTTGCAGGTCAGCTCAGGTGGCCTTGTCAGCGCCCTCAAAGGAGCCAGCAGCCACGAGACAGTCTGGATCGGCTGGCCAGGTGTGTGTACGGGAAAAAGGCAAAGCTGCGCCTTCTTAGGTATCATTTTTGAGTTGACGGGCATGGCTGCGGCGCATGGCTGCTGCAGCAAAGTTGCCCTGTGTTTGTGCCTGTCGGCGTCGTGCACAGCCTCTGTAAATTGGGTTCTGCTGCTTGGTGGGCTGCGTTGATTGCAAATGAAACAAGCGTTTTCCATCTTGTGCTTCCCAGCGGCTTCATGGGTGCGTGCATGGGCTGTGCGGTTGCATTGGCATAGCCCGCTCCTGCTTCAGTCTGTATGTGCCCCCTGTTGACCCACTCACCCCACAGGCATCTGGGTGAAGCCGAGCAAGGATGGTGACAGCCTGAGCAGGCTGCAGGAGAGGGAGGGCTACATCCCTGTGTGGATCAACCCCATGCTGGTGCGCAGCGGGACAGGGAGCAGGGCACATGGTTGGCAGGTTGCAGTCATACTTTGGTAGGGATGCCTGACAACGAGAAGTGTGTCTTCACTGGCCCACCTTGGGGAGGAAGGCGGCTGCGCTTCCATGTTCAGCTGCCATGCGCTCACTGCGGTGAATGCTGCAGCAGCTAGTGTGGCAGGAACTTGCACACATACGTGTGGCTTGCCGTCACTGTCACACTGCCTGGCCCTGCTCACCTGCCCTGGCAGCTGGACCTGTACTACAACGGCTTCTGCAACAGCGCGCTGTTGCAGCTCTTTCATGATGCGCCGCTCAACCTCGACTCGTGGCAGGAGACGACGGAACATAGAGCAATGCAGATGCAGTGGCAGGCCTACCAGTCATAAACGCACGTGGGATCACTCTGCAATTCTGGGCATGATGCTGGGAATGCGGCTGCAGTACTGATTGATCAGGTGTGGTGCCTCTCTCGACCAGCATGTGTTGCCCCCACCGCATGCGCATTTGCGTCACATCCCTCTTCCGTACATGACCTTGAACAAGCTTACTGAGCTCCGTGTTGCGTCTCACTGCAAGGGTGGTTCGTGCTGTTCGTCTTCCTGCTGCTTGCATCCAGAGCTTCTGAGCCACCTGCTGCGTTTGCTTTCCTGCCTCTGCGCCTCTGCCGTAGGTCGCCAACCAGAAGTTTGCGGACGTGGTGGTTGGGGCTTACCGCGAGGGCGACATCGTGTGGGTACAGGACTACCACCTCATGCAGCTACCGCAGCTACTCAAGAACGCACTGCCCAATGTGTACAGGTTTGAATCCCACCAATTTTTTGCATGGGGTGCAGCTTGGCATGGCAAGTCAACCAAGGCTTTGCGGGGCAGGGCGGGAAGCAGCTTTTTGCCTCAAAGAGTCCCTCACCTTGTGCTGAAGCAGATGGCTGCGCGTCGGCAGCTTGCTTCACCTGGCGCTCTCCTCCACCCTGCAGCTGCATG
>JAWZTI010001633.1:1612-12261 GCA_039880955.1 Chlamydomonas urium | reverse complement strand
CCCTGCCCCGGTCTGTCTGCTCCGTCCACCTGCTCACCGTGTGGAACCAGCCATCAGCGTCCAGCCTCTGGTACGTGTGGGAGCCAAAGAAGTCGCGCTGGGCCTGCAGCAGCAGCGGGCAGGGGGCAAAAGTGTGTTGAAAAGTGTGCACGGCTGGATCAAAGACTGATTATTGCTCTTACAATGCACTTTCCGTACTCTGAAACACCCTGCTCCACCGCCCCACGCTTTGCCCGCACCTGCACCAGGTTGGCGGGCAGGCGGTCGCGGCGGTACGTGTCGAAGTACGACAGCGAAGCTGTGAAGCCCGGCACAGGCACACCGTTGGCGATGGCCAGGCCGACAACGCGACGCCAGGCGGCGTCCGAAGCGGCAAGGCGGGAGGCAAACTCGGGGTCAACCAGCAGGTTGGCGAGCTCGGGGTTCAGGGCGTAGGCCTTGCGGATGTCGTCCAGGAACTCGGCGCGGATGATGCAGCCACCCTGTGCCGAGGGTTTCAAGGGTTCAGGGTTTGCGGGTTTAGGGTTGATGCGGTGGAAAGTGACGCAGGGCATCCTGCTAACCCAAACAGCTTAAAATGCAGTGAGAAGACTGACCCGCCACCATGAGATCCTGATGAGCTTGATGAAGTGCCCACCTTGCAGATGCGGCCAAGGCAATGCTCTGATTGCACACTGATACTTCGAGTAGCATGCCGCTAGCAGCGAGCAAGCCTCACCCCTCCCCAAAACACCCCAGATCAACACAAAAACAGGATTCTGCTACTCCAACCAGCTTCATGCTTTGAAGAATCTTCGTCATGCCCGCCCAAGCGCTGAGGCACCCACCTTCCAGATGCGGGCAAGGCCTCCCATGTTGACGCCCCACTTCTTTTCGTCGCTCTTTGCCTTGATGATGTTCATGCCCTGGGCATAACTGCAGATCTTGGAGGCGTACAGCGCCTGCGGAAAGTGCATGGGACAGCAGGACAGTTTTAGAGTTAGACTGACGTGCGGAACTGCATGAGAGAGGCACAGCAGCAAGGCAGCGATAAGCTTGCCAGTGTATGTAGCTGTGGATCAAGAAGGCAAACAGGGCAGCAAGTGTATGGGACAGGACAGCGGGGCAGGGCAGAGGGTAGGTTAGTATCCCTAGGAAAGTGAGTGAGGCCCACATCAACACCCACCTGGCAAGCGTCCTCCTCCAGCCGCTTCGAGTCAATGTCAGGCACGGGTGCAGGCGCTTCGACCCCAGCCGCAATGCAGATCCCCTCTCCCCCCGCTCCCCCGCCCTGAATGCCCTCACTCCTGCGCAAGCGTGCACCTCCTCGTCACATTAAAATTCCGGTGCTATTTCGGTCCATACCAGCACCCACCTGGCGCACATCCTCAACCAGCCTCTTCTTGTTGATGCCAGGCAAAGGCGCATACGCCCTTCATCCACAGCACAGTGCACATCCCCCTCCCTTCCCCCGCCCAAAACACCTTTGCTGCAGCGCGAGCGTATGCCTCCTCACATAGCACAACCAGCACCCACCTGGCGCACATCCTCAACCAGCTGCTTCTTGTCGATGCCAGGCACTGGTGCAGGCGCCTTAACACCCAGCTTCTCAAACACCTTGAAGGCAGCCAGGCGCTCAGGTCTGAGCGCGCTCATGTAGCGGCCGTCTAGCGAGGCGGTGATGGTTGGCGCTGCGACGGCCAGATCTGCGGCCTGCTGCACCGTCCACTTGCCTGCAGCAGAGGAAAGCGGGGGGGGGCAGCAATGTCAAGGTGGGTGGTGCGCATGATAATAGCAGTGTGGCACTGCAACGGCCAGGTCTGCAGCCTGTTGCACAGTTCACTTGCTTGCCGCATCGGGGAGGGGTTGGGTGCATGGGTGCATGTTCAGGTAGGTGCTGCACATGATTGCAAAGCCAGCCCTTGTCGTGCTTCTTGGCCAGGACAAGTGCATGTGATACCCCAGCCTACTGCGCAACAACCACGCCTTGAATCACCCAGGAATACCCATCCCTCACACCCACCAGTGCCCTTGCTGCCGGTCTGGTCCACAATCTTGTCGACAACGAAGCCTGATCCCTTGTCGTCCTTCTTGGCCAGGATGATGGCCGTGATCTCCACCAGGAAGCTCTGCAGCTCGCCCTTGTTCCACTCAGTGAAGGTTGCGGCCAGCTCCTCATTCGTCAGGCCGCCGATGGTCTTCAGGATGTCATACGCCTCGGAAATGAGCTGCGGGTTGGGTAGGGGTGCGGCGCGTGGGTGGGTAAGGGGCCAGGGGCTGAGCTGCTGGTAAGTCAGGGGCGGGGTGGGAAGGTGGCCGCCAGCTCCTCATTGGTCAGGCCCTCACTTGCATCACACCTAGTGTCGCTGAAAAAGCACCCCTCATTGCCCCTGCTCACCTGCATGTCGCCGTATTCAATGCCGTTGTGCACCATCTTGACGTAGTTGCCTGCACCGCCGTCACCGACGTACATGACACAGGGGCCGTCGTTCACCTGCATGGCAGCACCCGCAGGAGGAATGTGAATGCAGAAGAGTGTACAGTAGCATGAGCATGCCAAGCAGAAGCGAGGGTGTTGACTTGCAGCTGCAATGGTTAAGCCAGTGGCAGCAGGTGTTGAGCAGCAGCCATTGGTGTGACCTTGTGCCAGTCTGCCAAGCTAAGCCAACCTCACCTGAGCAGCGACCTTGGTGACCACAGGCTCAATGACCTTGTAGGCCTGGGGGCTGCCGCCAGGCATCAGGGAGGGACCTGCCGCGCGTTGGGAAGCAGCACCGTGTTGTCAGGGCATGGCGTTGCACAGGGTGAGAATGCAAGCACTTCATCCAGCTGGCAGCTATCACTGCATCAGCTTGCAGTGAGCAATGCCCTAACCCTCTCCAAGTCAGCAGAAGCACTGAAGGCCTTTGGATCGCGTGGTGGCACTCGACAAAAAAGCATGGACAACCACCAAGCAAGGGCACCGTCAATGGCCATCAAACAGAACCCTGCCAGCTGCCAGGCGGCCAATAACCCCTTGTGCATAGGCTCACATCACACGGATCATCCTGCTGCGCCTAGGAAGTCCACAACACATGACTCGACCCTCCCAACACCAACAGAACTCACCCCTCCTGGCGCCCTCCTCGCCGCCCGACACGCCCATGCCCATGTAGAGCAGGCCCTTAGACTCCACCATGGCCTTGCGCCTCTCGGTGTTCTCGTACCTGCGATCGGTGGGATACGTGTATGTGGCAGAGAGTTTGAAAGTCGACGCCACACACAGCCGAGCAACAAGAACAGCGCAGGAAAGTGTGCACCGGCCGTGTGTGCACTGAAGATTGTGCAGCGGCGAGTGTGCACTCAAGACTAGGCACCAGCACTGAAAGGTGCGCACCAGCCAGTGTGAACTCCAGAATAAATCCTGCGAGAGCATGTACAAACATGGTGCTCCCTGCCCCCCACAATGAGCCCTAGGGGCGAAGGCCTCACCACTCGTTGCCGCCGTCAATGATGACATCCCCGGGCTCCATGTACTTGAGCAGCTGCTCGATGGTCTGGTCCACAGCTGAACCGGCCTTGACCAGGATGATCACGCTCCTGAAAGGGGCGGCCATCAGCAGTACAAGGTTCAACAGGCGGGGGGCCAAAGGCAGAAAACAGCAGTGGCCAGATCTGGGCCTGCATGGCTCCCGCTGCATGCCACACCACAGCAGCCATGGTGGTGCCGATGCGCCAATAACATTTCCGCAAGCCTGGCTGGTCTTCATACCCCACCTCGGTGCAGTGCCGCCAACAAGCTGTCTGCGGTGCATAGCATCATACCTGGGCTTCTTGATGGAAGCGATGAAATCCTTGACTTCTTGGAAGCCCAGCAGCTTCTCACCCAGGCCTGCATGCACCATCCGCCAAGCACACTTGAGATTGTGTGAGAGGGCCAGGACAAAAGGCATGCCGCAGATCTGCGGCATGCATGCAGATTCTGTGGGCGCACTGATGCGTTGCGCAGAACAGCGCCGATCGGCCTCGTGGCTGCGTTGGTGAGTGCCCTACCACGCACCTTCCTTGCCGGCGCGCCTCACGGCCGCCTCCGTCTTCTCGTAGGTCCTGTTGAAGACGGAGATACTGAAGCCCTTGTCCGCAACGTTGAGCGCCAGGTTCTGCAGCGCACGCCCAGCGCAGAAAGGCATGTACATCAGGCTATAATGACGGGCGGCCTGGCAATCTTGCATGCAATGAGCACGAGGGCGCATGCAATACCCACCCACCTGGCCCATCACGGCGAGGCCGACCAGGCCGATCTGGCTGACGCCGACATGAGCGCCGGTGCTGTCGTCCATGGCGCGTGCAGAGTTGGGCGGGGGATGTGCAGGATTCGTCAAAATGCGCAAGTGAGAATGCAAACTGCGGGCCAGGTGGGGGTGCAACCATTGAGGTAACCGCGCTGCACAGTGGCGCACCTGGAAGGTGCTGTGGCCGAGTCAGTAGAGAAGCGTACCACGCCTGCCTTGCGGCGCTGTGCTGCTCCAGCACGTTGGATCGGGCCACCTGCTGCGGCAGACGAGCCATGCAGCATCTCGGCCCTGCGTGCATGCTGCCCTGAGGCCTGGACAGCAGTGACGGACGCTGCGCATGGATGCACGGTCGCCGCTGGTTCAGCCCTGCAGCGCCTGGATAGCACGCCGGACGAAGACACCCTTCCGCTCAGTAGAGACGCCATGATCAGTATCAAGCACGCAGAGTATCGCGTATGGCGCAAAGGCAAGTATTCGTGCCTGTTGAAAGCGGCAAAACACGACTGGTCTGTGGGGGGAGGGCCAGTATCTTGGTGTTGCTCTGTGGGGTCCACACCCCGTGCTGGTCCCCTTCGAGCAAATCTAGCCGCCGGGGGCCCCGCGCCCTTCATTGGCTGAGCGGAGCCAATTGGCAGTATGCTGCAGGCAAGGCAGCGGCTGAGGCAGCTGTTGACTGTAAAGCTGCTTGCAGCTGCTGCGCTAGGGGCAGTGCAGAGGCTGGAGGGCTGCAATCGGCAGTGGGAAGACCCTTCCTATGTGCCCTGCTACCTCGTTGATCGTAAGTTTCAGGCTGGAGACCCACTCCAGTGTAGTGGATTGCAGTCTGCAACTTGCAGAACTGGGTGACTGGCCCCGTGGCTGCGCCCTTTTGCATTTCCTGAGCGCTTTGGAAGGCACTATCACTTGCTTTCTGTAGCACCCTGGCACTGCTCATTCCAAATTGAATTGCCGAATGACATTCATGGGCGTGGAACACTGTAGGTTCACGGCCTGAACTCAAAAGTAAACAACAGCAAGCTGCAGCTGAACGACTGAACAGTTATTGGGTGCAGCGCTGCACGGCGCTCGAAGCGGCTGTGCGAACACCCAAACTAGCTAGCTTTTGATGGGCTGCGGTTCGTCCACACAGACAGCGCAGCATGCGCCACAGGTGCGTGACACGACACCGTGCTCGCACTTAGACCCACAATCCAGCCAGGTGCTTTGCATGCACACCCGCAAGTCACCAACATGCAAGCAGACATTTCCAGCACACTAAGCCAATCAGACTGCATGATTCCCAACAAGGCTGTGCACATGAACTGTACGTCATGCTGCCGGGTCCTGCCTTGACCTTGCGCAGGGCGTTTCAGGGCCACCTGTGCTGTGCTCAGAGCCTCGCCCGGCGACAGATGTGACGCAGCGTGGCATGCGGCTATCGTTCTTACGCCGGCTTGTCAACAGCTCCGCCATCCCTGCTGCCTGGACAATCCAAGAGACTGTGGACCGCTTTGTCCGGCCCCAGACTGCCACCCACCTGTGCTGCTTGTTTGACGTACTGCCAGCCGAGGAAACAGGCAGCCCCGCGTACTTCATCAGCCACACATGGTCCAGGAAAGTGGGAGAACTGCTGGCGCTTCTGGAGTCACACTTTCAGGACGCAGCACCCGGCACGGCTGCAACGGCTGACGCAACAGCTGCAACAGGCATGAGCGGCGGCCAGAAGCAAGCGCATGGCGCTGGCAGAGAGGCAGCGGGCAGTCAGCGTGACGTGGTAGTCTGGTTGGACACAGTGGCTATCAACCAGCACCCCTACACGGCCAGGGGCTGCCTTTTAGAAGATGATGTGACACACTTGGCAAAGGTGGGGCGCCGGCAAGCCCGCTGCATTGGCGCTGAAGCGCTGCAGCAAAAACTGCGAGCACTGCAACACCTGGGGTCTCATCACAGACATCAGATCGGGTGCGGTTTGGAGTTTGCAAGCTATTGCACATTGTGATTGTGTCCTCCGCTGGCTGGCCCGTGCCCTGCAGGTGGTCGCCGCCACAGACCGGACACTCTTCTGCCTAGACCCAGACTGCACCTCGCTCACGCGCATTTGGTGCCTATATGAGGTAAGTAGCGATTCGTAATACAGTCCTAGGGAGCACTTCGAGGGACAATGCTTCCCCCCCGCCCCCCAAAAAGAATTGCGAGGATGTTCTAGGTACCCACATCGAAAGGGGCTCATTGGTAACTGCCCTTGCAGGTGTGAGTGTTAGCCTGTGCGACAGTAGCTGCCCTCAGGGATAAGTACAGACGTGGCTATGGACTACATTCAGTCAACCACATCAGGGTTGCAACTTCCTGCAAGCGTTGTCATCAGTTGCTTGGGACTCTCCTGCAGGAGACACTGTTTGCAGTGCTGCTTCCACCAGTGCTGCTTCCACCAGTGCTGCTTCCACCAGTGCTGCTTCCACCAGTGCTGCTTCCACCAGTGCTGCTGCATGGTACAGCACATGGTCCCGCTAGCGCTTCTCCCACGCACGTCAGCCAAGGACACACCGCCGTGCCCAACCAACAGCGCACATTGCTCCCTAACCTGTACCCAGTATCACATATGTGGCTGCACAGGTCAGCAGCCGGCTGGTCACTCTTGTTGAATGGCCTTCCCCCGCCACATCGCCTCCACCCTGCCCAGGTATGGCAGACGTTCCTGTCGAAAGGCGTGCGCGGCCTGCGCGTGCTCACTACCTCTGTCGACGTCATGCGCCTGACCCATATGTTCAAGACCTTTGACGTCCTCCAGGCGCAGGCCACGCAGCCGCAGGACAGGGATCGCATCCTGGATCAGATCCGGGCAAGCATCGGGCCCACAGATCTGAACCTGCAGCTGAAGCAGGCGCTGGTGGACAGCGCGGTGGATGAGGCGGTGCAGTGCACGGCTGGGGGCGAGGCCAGGGCAAAGGTGCACGCCAAGGCTGGGGAGATGCTGAGGGCGAGGGGCTCGTATGCCCAGGCTGAGGCGCACTACCGCGCTGCACTGCAGGCCCGGGTGAAGCTGGCGGAGGGTGCCGGTGCGCACGGCGGTCCGGCGACAGCGGATGAGCTGCAGCTGCAAGTGCTGGGCACGCTCAATGACCTGGCCATCGCAGTCGCTGGTCAGGGCAGGCACGGGGATGCAGAGGCGCATTACCGGCAGGCCCTCGAGGGGCGTACCAAGCTGCTGGGCGTTGACCACCCGCTGTGCATTGCTTCGCTCAACAATTTGGCGACCTGCATCATGGACCAGGGCCGCATGTCTGAGGCGGAGCCGCTGATGCGACAGGCGCTGGACGCCATGACGCGCGTGCTTGGGGCAGACCATGCGCACGCCGTTGACTGCGTCAACAACCTGGCGACATGCATTTTTGAGCAGGGGCGCGCAGCCGAGGCGGAAAAAATGGGGCTGCAGGCGGTAGAGGCACGCAAGCGCATGCTGGGGCCGGAGCACCCCGACACACTCTCCTCGCTTAGCAACGTCGCGACGATGGTGTCGGCGCAGGGCCGGTGGCAGGACGCCGCAAAGTGGCAGCGGCAAGTGCTGGAGGCGCGAACCCGGGTGCTGGGCGCCGACCACCCCGATACCCTGCTCTCCTCCAATAATTTGGCCGCGATTCTGATGCCGGCTGGGCAGGCGGCGGAGGCGGCGGAGCTGTTTGAGCGGGTGGTGGAGGCGAGGCAGAGGGTGCTGGGCGCAGAGCACCCTGACACGCTGACGGCGCGCATGAACCTGGCCGTTGCCCTGAACCGCCAGGGGTGCAGAAAGGAGGCGGAGGAGGAGTATCGGCAGGTGCTGGAGGCGGGGCAGAAGGTGCTGGGCCGCGAGCACCCATCCTACATCGACGCGCAGTCCAACCTGGCCAACTGCCTGAACCAGCAGGGTCGCAGCAAGGAGTCGGAACCGCTGTTCAGGGAGGTGCTTGACAAGCGCACACAATTGCTCGGGGCCGACCACCCTGCCTCCATCGCGGCGCTGAACGGCCTTGCCAACTGCTACTCAGGGCAGGGCCGCCATGCCGAGGCCGAGCCGTTTTACCGCTCGGTCCTGGAGGCGCGAAACCGGGTGCTGGGGGAGCAGCACCCAGATGCGATCGCCGCGCGCAGCAACTTGGGGGCCAGCCTCAACTCGCAGCAGCGGCACAAGGATGCCGAACCGCTGTACCGCGCCGTGCTGGAAGCTAGGCGGACCGTGCTGCCCCCGCGCCACCCGGACACCTTTGCGTCCGCGCTCAACCTAGCCAACTGCCTGACCGCGCTTCGACGCCCGGCGGACGCTGAGCCGCTGCTGCGGGAGGTGCTGGAGTTCAGGGAGGCGGCGATGGGGGCGGAGCACCCCGACACCCTCAACGCGCTCGCCAGCCTGGCGATGTGCGCCTCGGCGCAGGAGGGCCGGCAGGAAGACGCGGAGCAGCTCTACCGCAGGGCGCTGGACGCGCGAGAGCGGGTGCTGGGGGCGGAGCACACGCTTACCGCCGACACAACGTACAACCTTGGGGAGGTGCTGAGGCGCCTGGGCAGGGGGCAGGAGGCCAGGCAGGCGTTTCAACAGGCGGCAGGGGTGTACGCCAAGGCCTATGGTCCTGACCATTCAGAGACGAGGGATGCCCAGGCCAAGGCAGCAGAAGCAGGCGGGACGGAGGACGAGGGACATGCAATGGCAAGTGTGGGCGATGGCCCACAGGCTTGATTGCAGCCCTTTGTGCCCTTGCGACGCCCTCTGCGCTGCGAAGTGGCCACCTTTTTGACACGCCTTGCATGCGCGTGCATGCTTCCATTGTGAACCGCTTCAACTGCTACAATAAGCGAATGTGATGACCGTACTGAGCGGAACGGTCTGTTTCGTTTGCCAAGCTGAGCTTGATGTTTCAGTAAACCCTCTCTGATTCCTCTGTTTTTGAGCGCATGCCAAGACTGTATGATGGGTTCACAGTGACACTGTTCCCAGGGATGGCCGAACCTGAGCTCAGGTGCACATTCTGCCTTTGACATCTCTGGTTCGGCGACTGGGCACGAGCATTCAAGGAGTGCGTATTGCAATGTGCGTATTGCAGCCAGTGAGTGTATGGTTCCATGCAAGCAGGTCTGCGGGTGCTTCAGCTTAAATGGTGCGGTTCACAAGCTTCTTCGGCGTCTCATGGATCATGGACATGCATGACATCAAGGCATGAACTGCATTTGCAGGTGTGAACGTTTCAACGCAGCAGTCGATGTCAGCAGCGCAGGGGGGTAGATCAAGCGATGCCACCGCTGCCTGCTGCGCTGCGACGCTTGCCATCGCGCCTCGGCACCACATCCCGCTTTGCGGTTAGCCCTTTGAGCACCTCAATCCCATTGCCCTTGCGCGTCAACAGCAGCAGCTGCGAACGGTTTAGCTCGCAAAACAGCAGGTGCGCTCACTTCCGCGAGGTGTAGGGCATGGCTGCCATCCTGAGGCAGCCATGCCCATGGCATGAACGCCACAGGCAGGGCAGTGCACACCACCACAGCAGAAGCTGCACAGCAAGTGTCCAGTATACCGCTACGCACAGCTGTGCAGTGAATTAGTCATCATGGCTTGATTGGCGCAGCTGATGCCTATGTACTACACGCGGCATGCACTGCGCTCCTGCCCTCTGCATCGCAGGAAGCTCCAGCTGAGCGCCATGACACCCGCAGCAACACCTGCAGCGTCACCCGCAGCAGCTCCTGCAACAGCGCCCGCAACAGCTGGCGGCGTTGCTGCTGCTGCCGAGGGCGCGCGCGAGGTGCCCGGTGGCATGGAGAGGGAGGCAGCGCTGCTGCAGGCGTTTGCAGAGGTGGGGTGTGGGCGGCTGCATTGGTCGGGCCAGCTGCTGTAGGTGAATGTGTGGGAGGTGTGAACATGTGTGTGGCGAGTGTGCTCTCCAGGCTGCTGCATGGCATACCTCAAGGCTACTAGCACCATCCCTCCACCTGGCTGATCTCATGGCTACCTGCACCGTCCCTCCATCTGGCTTGTCCCAAGGCCTTGTTGCACCATCTCTCCATCTTGCACCATCCCTCCAGCCCACACCTGTTCACTCTTCCCGCCGCAGGTGCCCAACATCACCAAGCAAAACGCCCGCGTCATGCCTGGCGGCCAGCACTGGCTGACGGTGAGTGCTTAGCGAGCAGGAATGTTTTCTGAGGAGCGCCCATGGCCCAGCACAGCCCACTTGGTTCTGTGTGCAGTCAGAGCACTGCGTGACTCAAAGCGGACCTCTGCAGAGGTGCAGCTGCCTGATCCCACAGCTGCACTGCACCCAGCCTCCACAGCTGAACCTACACTGCTCCCTTTTAACTCAAGGCCTGCCCCTGACTCGTTGTACAGTTGCACTGCACCAGCCTACCCAGCTGAACCTACACTGTTCCCATTCAACTCAAGGCCTGCCTCTGACT
>JAWZTI010001632.1:0-12279 GCA_039880955.1 Chlamydomonas urium | reverse complement strand
GCTCCGAACCATGGCGTACTGCACGGCTGGAGGAGTGAGACTTCGGTCAGAGAGTTCGGTCAGAGGTGCGGGTCATGCGGGGGTGGTTCCGGAGCCAGTTTTGGGTCATGGCCTGTGCTAAACCCAAATACAAGTTATTCGTGTATAATCGAATTTGGCAAACATTCTTCTCTCTTGACTCTGTGTACCTTAATCCTGCGCGCAGAGAATATTTGGACAACAAGTTTTCTAATGACATATACTCTGAAGTGAAGTAGAATGCTATTCATGTTTGGAGCTCGTGCACCGTACTACATTTGGATCGCAAAAAAGAAAAATAAAGAGACTCGACAACTTTATCATATATTTACATATCGATATTGACCTTTGATTGACAATAGATAACATTTTCTTTGTTGCTTATTGATGTATCGCTTTTTATCCTTGTCACAATATACTCTGTAAACACGATTTGTAGAGCAAATGCGTATGTGACTAGGCTTCATCGCTCCTGACCCATTTTGTGATGTCGGAATATTTTCTTGAACAAGTGTGACACGAACTATTTTGATTGTGTTTTTCCATGGTATATCGTCATTTGTCTTTATGTATTTATCTGTATTTACTTTGTTGTATGCATCAATTATGTATTGTAATACACCCTTATCTTTAATCGGCTTGAATGAAGTTTCAGGTGGAAATAAGATTTCAGCTTCATTGGTATATCCGCTTCGATCGTTTTCTTCATATGACATACGCACTGCCCAAATACGCTGGCCTTTTGGAATATGCACATGCAAAATAGTGTTATGAGGTTGTCTAGTGAAATCCCGTGCCACACTGATTGTACATGATGTTGACAGAAAGCACTTAGTATTAGTACATGCGTTCTGAAGCGGTCTCACGATGCCTCGATACAAGTACGTATCTGTATTTAAAGTTATTGGTTCGATACCCGAAAAATACTTTTTAGATTACTGCATGCTTGTGCTAAATGTTCGTCATCTTCTTGACCTCTCAAGCATTTATTCATCATACATCCATCATTTATGTAGGTTTGACATTCTTCATCAGCGCACACAGGAAGGTTATTGAATACTTCATTGTTTTCTTCTGAATATATAATGGTACTCGTCATTTAAATATGTATGAGACTTTTTGCGCACACAGAAAAGATTCAGATGATAATATTCTAGATATGGTACAAAAACTCATACATACCTTCTTTCTGTATATCGACTTCTGCATATGGTAATGATAAGTAGGTCCAATTATAAATAATAAACTTGTTGCGAGGTATGCTATCTTCTTTGTAAAGTGTACCATTTACAACAATTGTATCCCGATACAGGTTCATCTCATCAATATCCACTAAGATTTGTGTCACATATCTAGTCAAATGAAATAGCAGGAATATATGTGATGTAATCATAAATGATCAAAACACTGTGTATTGGTGCAGCAACTGCATACGCCGCAACCAGGCTGTTCAATCGTTTCTATGCACCTACCGTCCGAAGGCAGATCCAGGAACCGTTCACCGCTTACAGGCAACGTGAATTGTATACAAGTGCGGTCTTGTCCAAACTTGCATATGATGAGAACATTTGTATGAGCGATACAAAGCAAATTCATAGCCAATGGCGTTTACATCCTGGGATGAAGCCCATATCATTTCACGAGGATTTGGAGGCAGATGCGCAAGCGTATATATGGCATGATATGGAAGTAAATGTAACACATGTAGTTTTCCGTGGCACAGAGCACGAGCGTGATGTGTTGGCGGACTTGGATGTCCGCACCGTCCATGAGACAGAGTGGGATAAAATAAATGCACATATGCGCGTCCACAAGGGCTTTTGTCGGCAGTTCATGTCAATCAAGGCGTCGTTGTGGGCAGATCTAGCCAAAAGCAACCATCGGCGCGTTGTTTTCAGTGGTCATTCATTGGGTGCAGCTCTAGCCACTATAGCATCTTTGTTTTATGCCATAGAGAATGAAAATAATGGTAAGATAGTAGAGTGCTATACTATAGGAAGTCCTCGCGTTGGCAACCATGCATTTGCGAGTGAGTTTTCCAAACATGTAAGCAATCATTGTAGAATTTTCAATGAAAACGATGTGGTTGCCATGATTCCCATCTCTTCTCGTTTCTGCCATGTAGATAATGGTTTGTGCATTGATGATTCTGGCAACTTTTACAGTGTGGCAAAAGATGATCCGTGGTTTCTCCGTATGTTTGTGTCGCTGGCGGATCTTGATGTTGAGTCCGATCACCGATCACGATTGTAGCCTGTACATTGAGCGTCTTTCAACAAATCTGGATCAAAACGTCTAGTAAACAAGCATTATCTGGAATGTGTCGTCACTACAAAGTCGAAAATATTATCAATTAAAATGTAGAACGAGGACAAGTTCATGAACCAGCTTTGTGGCTTCGCACTAAACACTGGAAACTAGAGAAGCTAGAAGCTCGGTGATTTTATCCATCATGTGCATTGTTGAACAAATAAGCCCAGAAAAGGCTTAAAGGAATCCTAGGATCCTATTGATCAGGCAAATGTTTGTAGCTTTTGATAGATACTGAAGCTACGAAACGCCTTGTCTCGATGATATAATTGTGTAGCTCTCTACTCGTTTATTGCTTTTTTTACGAGTACAAGGTCCTAGTATGTGAATAAACCTATCCACACGAGAAATCGAATAATGTTATATCCATTGTCAGCAAACCCAGATTTACAAGATGACACGAGCTGCAATGAATGCATGCTAAAAACTGAAATACGACAATGCGCAACACTTCAAATGCCAACAACAATGTATATCGAGTTCCTACATGAACTGAGCGCAAGCACGCGTAATTTCAAACATGAAATCTCGCTCCTCAGCAATATTGCTGATGCCAAATACATCCATCGAATTATAAAAACATGCAACAGCTCAGAATACTACATGCTCGACATCGAAGGAGCTTTCTTGGATAAAGCCAACGAAGAGTTGCTTGTTGATCTATTTGACTGCAATCGCGCTACTACATTTGAGGAAATGTGGTTGGTATTCCGTTTTTACGAGTCATGCGTGGAGACAGCAGACGTCTTTTACACACAAACGGATGCCAAGCGTGAGTTTAATGATCAAATTGCAGGTCTGCGCATTCGGGCAACTGAGGTCAAGGTGACGGAATACAACCCAGAAGCAAAAAGCACAATTTGCACAGTGTACAACAAGCACAACGTCGACTACTCTCTACCGGACAAGCCAACGCGTATCGCGATGGTATGCCTCACGAGCCTCACACTCAATGACACCATAGTAATTAAATGACAGTTTGTTCTCTTTTTCTGTTTATATGTCGTTTTCATAATGGCAGCAACTGACAAAAATTTAATTCGTCATAAAAGGCAAATGCCATTATATCCTCAACACAAAAATGCTGACCCTACAGAATGGAAAGATCGTCGATGATGATTTTGTAGTATGGGGCCAGTTTGACAACAATGACAATGACAGTGACTATGATTACATTGAAGTCAAAAGGCGGCCAAAAGCCAGTCAAAAGGTACCGCCACACAACACCTTTGATGGCGGCATACCGTCGCTTATCACGTGTTGCGTCAAGGTGATCAAACAACATGAAAAGCTCAGCAAAAATACTTGAGAATCCTAGAGGCATACAATATGATATAATTATTCATAGACCATGCGTGCATTTGCGTTTGTTGGTGCTCTATTCAGAGAAAAGTACACAGCTACTCCAACAACACTACATACAACAACTACTCCTATGACACCAATCAAAATCAAAGCCACAAGTCTCCATACATTTGTTTTTTTCTCATCATTGTGTTGCGCGGGTTGTTCTTGTTGAACAGGGGCAGGCACAATAATTGGCTTTGCTGGCACATGCGCTTCTTCCTGAATGACGGTGTGCATTGCCTCCTCAAATGTGGGTGCGTAATGTGGTGCAAAGCTTGTACCTCCTCCACTTCCCAAGGAGCTTCCACCAACCACATTCCGACTATTGATGAGCAATGGATAAGAAATAGGCACTGGGACATTCGCTTCCTCTTGGACCACGGGTCGCCATCTCGATTCCTCTTGGACCACGGGCCGCCACGTTGCTTCTTCCTGGACTGCATAATTCCATCTTGCTTCTTCCTGGACTACCATTGCTCTTGCACTTGCACTACCAATAGGTTTAGTATTAATCGAGAATATTGTATCCATATTCTTCACTTTGTTTTGAAAGTATGAGCGCGATACTTCTAGTTTGGTAATAGTCGTGAGCACTTTGAGCTCATCCAGCCAAGGTATATTCAACATCTGGCTAATCGGAATGGAATCAAACATTTGTAAATGTTGTTGCACTAATTGAGACATGCTCATGCCACTTCCAAGAAACAACTTATTGTATGTGGTATCGAAATCCAGTATGAAAGGTTGGTTGTCAAGTGCATCTGGTGAGACTTCTCTTCTGATTGTATTAATGTAATACTTCAATTGATTTTGCTTTTGATATGGTTCATAACTAGTTACAACTTCGTAGCTATCAATGAAGACAGCTCCTTGGATCTGAATAATTTCTCTGAGATACAGGTAGTTTGCATTGCGAGGTGCTTCTTTTCCTAAAGGTATAGTCTTGAAAGAGAAAATTGTATCCATATTCCTTGTAGTTGCTTCAAGTGTCGCGCGCTCCTCAACAAGATTTTCAAGCGGCACATTAGCCATGAGATCACTTAGCCAATAAGTGTCAATGACTTTGTCTTCTGTCAGACTCTCAAACATGTCTATTTTTGGTTGTACAACTTGCCGAATAGTAAGGCCATCCCAAGTAAATAAACGGGTTGCCATTTCGCTGAAATACATTAAATAATATCCACGGCTCATTTCCTTGGGAAGCAGAGGATTCGCCATGATGCGATCGAAATGTTGAACGTGTAAAGGTTGGGAATATGGTAGCCCCCCGGCCACGGTATCTTCATAGCTTTTAATGAATGCTGCCGCTTGAAATCGATTCAATTCTATGATATAATCACGTGCCAGTCTATTCATATGATATTTATATTCGAGATAATTCATTCAACACAACATCTATCACTTACGATGTTGTTGCATACTTGCAAGCGCGTGACAGTGCCGCATCTTGCAAATTAGCAGAGTAAAGTTGTTTTTCTTTTTTTGTATTTGTGTTGTCAGTTGGTAGACACTGTCCCCTGTCACAACCCAACCCCCGAACTAGTTTGAGTAGTTCAATTGGTAATGCATGTCATGCACCAACCTGTGAGCATAATCTGCATCACCGAATTTGCGGATACTAGTTCCGCATGTAAGCAATTTGACAATGTAGTTTTCGGTCATCATGGGATCGTCGAGCGACACGGTTGCCTCGAGCATGTCAACAGCTTCATTAACAATGTCGACTGCCTTTTTGTAGTCGCCACCATTGATCGCCCTGTACAACCTGTATAGGTACTTGTCAATGATCACCTTGCTTACGGAGCTGAACATGATTCTTCTTTTTTCAAGCTTGTACGTTTGCTTGTATTTGTTGCTGTTGCCTGGGGGGACATTCATGTCAAAATCAATTTTTCTTTCCCATATCATTATTTATCTCAGGTAGGCGTCTCAGGTATGTTGCTAAAAAAATTGAATACTTTTCATGAGCAAATACCATCATGCTCTGCTATACAACAAGTTTGAAAGCACAAAATGGATTCCGTGGTCATGGAGAACACCCGCAAGTATGCGAAGGAGACGGTGATCAATGGTGTTGATAAGAAACGAAAGATTGTAAAGAAGCAGATCTATGTTGTTGACAGTCAGAAGTCAGAGGATCACACCGAGTCTTGGCGGGCCGTACTTGTGGACAGCTTTTGCCAAGCTGGAAAAACAAAAAAAAATGCTTCGAGGTCTTGGCTTCCAAAATTGACAAGAGCTCACTGGTTTTGTTTGTAACACAGGCCAATAGCTCAGCAAGCGCCAATCAAGTTGTTCAACGAGCCATCAACAGTGACATCTTGAAGCCTGTCATTCCAATGGCGAACATTTATAGGAGCAAGGATGTCCCCACGGATGGGATAGTAAATGATGGAGGAAATGTGATGATTGTGGATTTTTGGAACTCACGCAACATGACCAATATGTTGGACTATGTGCGGTTGAACAAGGAAGCGTTTGAGGAAATTATGATTGTGGTAGACGAAGTTGAGCAGGCGGGCAACAAGGGTTTGCAAGAGCGTTTGTCGTTTGTCCGTGCAGTCGAGAAAGCTGCCTGGCAATCCGTAATCAAAGTTATTTTTGTCACTGCGACAGTAGCCAACCTGTCAAAGAGCATTTTGCAGATCGCCAAAACAAATTTGGTCAAGTTTCAGACTAGAGTGGTATCTGAGATCATAAGCAAGCCTGTGGTCGAGCACCATTTTGCAGAGCCACACGAGACGTATGTGGGAGCATCGTGGTTCAGGAATACTGTTGGAGTGTGGAAGCGAATCGTGTTTCCAAAGAAAATGGCAGATCAAACAAAGCTGGACTACGTCATCAAGGAGGCAACCGTCATGGAGGCAGTGAAGGCTTTGCCAGACGCGTCAAAGGAGCTTTCACTCATAGTGACAAGTACTTTGACAAGTGAGCATCGCAGTTTGGCAGAGAGACTTTACCGCAGTGGGTACAACGTGGCAGTGGAATTAAATGGTAGAAACAATAAGAACTTTATCGTAAACTATGTCGACAACTCTGGCGGCATTTCAACTTGGGAGCTACCTTATCATCAAATCGATTGCATTGCTGATCATGGAGATATGGAGACGTTTCGCAATAATACCAAAAAGATAGTGAAAAGTGGGATCGAGCAAAAGGAGGATTATACACTGTCGCATATGCTACAATCAGCATTGTTCATGATGACAGATGCTGAGGATAGAATAAAAAAGAATGTTTGTCTCCAGGAGTATGTCAAGCTAGAATGCATCAGCAACGCGATCAGCAACCTGCCGAAGAAACAGCGCCGTCCAAATGATTACCCAATGGCACCACGGGTTGCATTAATAGCAGGACACATGGCAGGGCGTGGCATTACGATTCAGAACCCAGTGATTGATTTCACATGCACGTCATTTTGTTTCACAGACACACGTGATACAGTTCAACGTGGTGCGACAAATACACAGAGGTTTGGGCGTGCGTGTGGGATGTTGATGCACGTTTTCGCACGATCTGGACGTCAACCGATTTTGATAGCCACAGATGGCATCATGCAAGATGCGTTGGCAAATGAAGCGGCTCTACGGGAAAAGGCATCCAGCATTGTAAATGGAAGCTTGATCTCTTTGAAGGATCTGGTGACACATGAGGAATGGAAGAGGATCATGAAGCAAACGAAGGAAGATATGAAAAGGCCTTCATCATGTGAGAGGAAAAAACAAGATCCCAATGGATATATTGACGGTGTCTCCCTGACAGCATTGAAGCACTACTACACGAGCAAAAACTTGGTCGTTGGGAAGATGATCAGGTTTCTGTACAATGAAGATACACCAGTTACAATACAACAGTTTCATGAGGGCGTAGGCTATACAAAAGGATATACGCAATTCACAAGTAACATTCGTGGTGGACAATCAAAGAAAAGTGTGTATGGTATGCTATGGGTGGTTGAAAGAGACAATATCAAGCTTAATCCAGTTATTAAAACAGAGATTTCTAGGTTTTAAGACGGGGGTCAGTTGGTTGTTGTGTTATTATATTTTTCTGAATGAGAAACAAGCTTTCATTCAAACAATGCAACAGAGTACATTTACGTTACACTCTAACAACTCAAAATGTTACACCTCGCAATTGAGCCATCTGCAAGCGTATATAGGAGAGGACTTGAGGAGCCCATCTTCCATTGTCAAAGCTTATCTTTTGTTTTTTTGTTTTTTCGAAAGATCCTCAACAATGAGAACTTCCTTTATATTGTTTTCAAAGAGACCGTACGATTTTGTGTTACTTAACAGTTATGAGTTGCCAGCGTGCAACATAAATATTCGTTTTATATAAATGAAAAACTTCATGAGATGGCCTGGAAATAAAAGCAAGTATAAAAATCATATAATACCGCATCTACCTACATCATATTCTACATACATTGAGCCATTTTTGGGAAGCGGTGCGTTGTTCCTCCATATCGCCCCTTCAAAATGGATAGTCAATGACATCAACATGGACGTCATCAATATATGGCAAAATGTATTGAAAAACCCAAGAATATTGATAAGCCTTTACTCGGCTTTGCAAAGAACATTTCTTGCAAGCAATGTTGACGTGAAATCTTTGGGGCACGAACATACAAATATGATTCCGAAAATGAAATATACGGCAAAACGAGCTGCACTATACACGTTTATGTCTCATATTTCTTACACATCACATATTGTTCGAAACAACAGGTTCTATTTTCCAGGTTTCAGCAAATCTATTAAACTTGACAATTTGTTTCTGTTGTCAGAACCGTATGCAAACAACATGTATGCCTTTTCAAACCACCTTCAAAAGTCAGATGGGCAAATTATGAATTCTGACTTTCAAGTGGTGCTGCGTTTGGCGAAAAGGAACGATTTTGTGTTTCTAGATCCGCCTTACATGGAAGATCATAATTACCAGCTCAACTACAACATAGGAGAGACATTAGACGAGTCGTTCATGGACAGACTGTTGAAAGAACTAAAGAAATTAGACAGAAAAGGAGTTAAATGGCTGATGACACAAGCAGACACAACTCAAGTCAGAGTGGCATTCAATGATTACATTGTTGCTCGTTTTCCGGTTTTCAGAGGATTATCACAAACTCCAAAGTATGAGCTCATCATCAAGAATTATTGAGCACCTCGACAATATTATCATGTAATATTGTAATTTAATGAAAACATTTGTTCGCAGGCATGGAAATAAATCTCGATATCTCAAATCATTACTTTCTCATATACCATCTTCCTTTGGTAGATACGTAGAGCCATTCGTTGGAAGTGGTGCGTTGTTCCTTGCTTTGCAGCCGCAGCGATGGATCTTGAATGACATTAACCAAGACATAATCAACATATGGACATGTGTCTCAAGTCAAACCTCACTCGTGATGCGAAGAATAAAAGACTTTGGAAAGGGATTCATGCACAAGTCCAAACGTGAAAGGACCTTTCTATGCAGGAATTTGACATCACAACTGGAAGCTATGCCATACACGTGCAAGCGAGCAACAACCTACATGTTGCTGACTTATTGTGCCTACATGGGAAGTATCGTAAACAATAACAAATTCTATTTTCCAGGACTCGAGATTAATTTGTATGACACATTCCCAAGCTTTTTGAAAGAGTCGTTTTTTGATAATCTTAGAACTGTTTCATCTTTCATGAATTCTTAAAGTGGAAGAATATTGAATCATGATTACAAATCTGTTATCAAAATGGCAAAAAAGAACGACTTTGTGTTTATGGATCCTCCATACGTTGAGGATCACAATTACAGAATCAATTACAACCTACAAGAAAGAGTAACAAGTTCATTTGTTGAAGAACTTCAAAAGGAGTGCAAATTATTGGACCAAAGAGGCGTGAAGTGGATGATGACTCAAGCCGATACACATTTGGTGAGAGAAGCGTTCAAGCATTACAACATAGTCACGTTTCCTGTTTTCCGAGGTTATGAAAATACGCATAAATCAGAGCTCATCATCAAGAATTACTAATCGAACTCTAAGGAGCTACCAGCATGTTAGTGGTTCCAACTTGGCTTACTTATCATTGATGTACGAAGTGCGAACAAAAAATACTTTACCACTTAGAATCGTAAGCTTAGTCCAATTGCACGGAAATCCCATCAGGCTTTCCACAAAACTAGGATTGGTGATATACTCTCGGTAATGTGATACTTTCTCATGAATGGGCAATTTTGCCATACCTGTGTAATAGTAAGATTGGTTGCTCAAAACACGAGATCCTCTTTCTGTCAAGTGACTATATACATTCCAAACAGAATGAGCAGGTGTGGCCCAAGCATGTTTTATTATTTGTTTGCGCCCATCGTCAAATATCAGTTTCAAGTCTTTTGATTTCTTATAAGGAATACTGGCTGAGCCATTGACATGTGTTTTAGATATTAATAGGTTCCAAGCATACATGCAGCATTGTGGAACAATAGAATTGCCCAAAGCCATACATCGCAAAAGTAATTGTTTCTTGTGAGTTTTAGATTTGATCTTGACAACAGTGTTGTAACTTCTGTATTTCTCCCAATCATAATTGATATTTGTGCAGGCAATGGGTTGTAACATGGCAATAGCATGTGGTTTGTAGCATAAACAATACCACCTCAGTCGCTTATGATGGGCGCCAACATCGGAAGCTCTAAGTAAAACGTAGTTGACAATATACCCTCGCTTCTTAAATTGTTGATTGATTGTGTCAAATCCAGAGTTCATGATGTGTGAAGAGTTCTCAAGTAAAATGACATCAATATGTGGATATTCATCAACAAGTCGAATTATGTGGTTGAAAAGTCCAGATTTTTCTCCTTTTAATCCTTTGCCACAAGGGTTTGCAACGGATATGTCTTGACAAGGAAAGCCTGCGGTTATCATGTTTGGCTCCAATTGATGCAGGTCATCTCCTTTTAAAAGCTGAATGTCTGCCATTATCGGTGCACTGTGTATATCTCCGTGGCTCATTCGGGTTTTCAAAATGTTTCTGCAATTCTCGTCTATTTCACAGTAAGCTACTGTTGATGTACCTTTCAAACCTTTCAAGGCAAAAGTGAATCCTCCAATACCTGAAAATAGGTCAAGTGTACGTAGCTGCATCATCTACAAGGTAATAACATATATGCTGATATTTGCAAGTTCCGATGTATATGACACGAGTCCCCAGTGGTTGATTGATGCCATCTAATGATCACTTATACGACCATATGGTCAGCCTATCATAATGTGTATTGTGTATTGTGGAAGCTACTCAGAAACTGCTCTGATATACCCTTATAATGAGGCTTTAATCAATCATCAGACCACAAAAGTCAACCACATTTCCCCCACTTTCATATTTTCTGATATCTCTTAGAAAGTGACGGTCAGCTTATCATAATGTGAATTGTGTATTGTGGAAGCTACTGAGAAGCTGCTATGAGAAAAGTCTTAATGTACAAGGTCAAGTACAAGGTATCTGTTTATTGGTTTGTGATTTTGAACGCATTTTGCAACATAGTTTCTGATGCAATATGATCTCTAACTCGCATCAAGATCTTTCCCAAGATATTCCTTCCTTTCCACTTTGTTTTATCTTCGATATCTTTATTGGTGACACCCATGCCAATGCCCCAAACCCTGTCACGTGGACTAGCCTCAACGAGCTCTCGGTTGCCAGTGTCCAGCAGCTCCAGCTTGAGCTTTTCGTTCTGTTGAAATTTTGCCAAAAGACCGATGTACGTCAGGCGCTCCCCGCTAGATGCCCATACACCATCATCATAATCTTTTACCTTTCTCCCAAGAGCTTTCATCTTTTGGGGACTGGATTCCAGCATGATCTTGTCAGCAATTTCATAGTCCTTGAAAAGCATGGCTTTGGAGTACATGATGAACTGCTCTCCACAGCAGAATGCAATTCCATTGACCAGAAATGCCGTCTCAAGAAAGTTGGAGAAGCAACTCGTGTTGCCATAGAAGAAAACAAAGTTTTGAGTGACCTTCATGGTTAATGTCAAACTTTTGAAGATGTCGTTGATATAAGAATCACTTTTTCACCTTGCTAAATATCTTTTTGTATTTACTTTATAAAATCGTAGGCAATAATTATTTTCATATTCACGCCGGGTACCAAGGCACCGTAGGCAATGGTAAGACGTCATTCTTTGATCTTCTCGAAATGGCGACAGGCAATTACACACGCAAACTGGGAGAGCTATGAGAGGCAGTTGGATGCTGAAAAGAACATATATTTGCTAAATCCGGAGGTTGACAGCAATTTTAAAAAGTGGAGAGCGGCGTTGATTTACATGTTGCTTGAGAAAGCAAGTGAGGAGTTGGTTGAGCCTGAAGAGGTGAAGGAACATACTCAGAAGCTGATGGATAGAGATAATATCACAAAGTCATATATTGAAGATAGAATTATCAAGTCGGCTGACCCCAAGAAGTTATTGTTGCTAAAAGATGTATACCGTACGCGGCGTTGAGATTCGGCGGCATTAAGTTTCGGCAGGGGTCGAGCTCTGCAGAAATGTTACACATTTCTGCCCATTCGGCAGCCCGCGCAGCGGGAAAAATTTTTGGGAATTCGG